>JBAGKK010515081.1:0-13677 GCA_037177015.1 Euceroptres primus
TGATAAGGCTCTTCTTTCAACATCTTCCATAACCAAGTTTGATATTATGGGAGACAGAGGAGATCCCATAGGGCAACATGATAACTGTTTATAAAAACTGTTGTTGAAAGAAAAAACTGTATTATTAAAAGGAAGAAGGAAATAGCAGAAGAAAGGAATAGCAATTTTCCGTAATTTTTTTTATATTCTGTAGGTATTCATCTATAGTTTCAAAAAAAATTCATCCCTCTAGTTTATTCCCATCAAATGATCTACGATTTTGAAGCAAAAATTACGTTTGTTCCCACTAAGTGCCTCTTTGCATCTAAGAATATGTTGGAGGCTTTCTTCTTCCCTCCCACACAACCTGCACGAAACATCTTTATATCCTTTTTTCCCCGCTTTTCCCACATTTCCGCACCTTAGCCTCCCCCACTGCATTTTAGTTTCGTCGCTCGTTTTTGCGTCCTCCCAATATTCCTCTCTCCCGGGGATTGTTTTCCATTTCTTATATCCCACACAAGAAGATGAATTATCTATCCTAGACCAATCGTTCGGCAATTCCTGAGAAATTCTTGTTTCTATTGCCTCCATAAGTTTTTCCAAGATCTTTTCCTTTCTTCCTCCTTCCCACAGCCATTTTATAGTTTCCCCGTCTCCTACCTCTCTGCATGCTTTCTCGAATGTTTCCTCCCATCTTAAAGAATTCCTATTTATTAATCCTCTTATTTCCTCTCTCAGGCAAATTTTCGGCCACCTTTCATCCTTCATCCCACATAGTCTCATTAGGTACTTGATCGCTCTTGTACCAGCTTCAATTTTTATACTGTGTCTTCTCGATTCCGTTCTCCAGATGTAGCCCGGTGTTGTACTGTGCTCTTTTCGCACCTCCATACTTCCACTCCGTCCTCCCCCCCCCCCAGCTTTGACCAAAGTGTCCGTAAGATACAGTTTCTTCCCTAATTTGTTAATCCTCGCCCTTTTTATCACTCCCTATGTTGCGTTCGATGCGTTCCTTGATTTCCCTGCTAATCTGGATATGTGGTTTGCATTGACTCCCCCTGTAGAAAATTGGCACCGCAGGTATTTAAAACAATGTACTACTTCAAGCTCTTCTCCTCCTATCTTCCAGCTCTATTTTTCTTCTCTTCTTCCTTCATTTCTAAATACTATTTTTTTTGTTTTTCTCACGTTTATCGTAAGCTTATTCCTATTTACGTATTTTTCCACCTTCCTTAGCATCTCCCTTAGCCCTTCCGGCCAGTCCGCTATCAGGGCGACATCGTCCGCAAACTTCAACCCAAATATCTTAGTTCCTCCTATTACTGTCCCCACTAGGTTCCCCTTTCACCAAGATTCGTCCATGTCCACAATGAATATATTAAACATGGTTGGGCTCAATGGACACCCCTGTCTTAACCCCCTAGCCGTTTTTAAGCTATCGGTCGTCCCTTCTGCCGTGATAACCTCGTTTATGATCCTGCAGTAGATTTTTTCCAGCATGTTCAGCATTCTCCCCTTAACCCCAATATTTTTCAGCTTTTCTATCAATAGTTACCTATCTACGGTGTCGAAGGCTTTTTTTCAAATCAATAAATGCCGTGTAAAGTTTCCCTCCCTCTTTCTGGAGTTTTTTATTAAATAACGAATTCAGTACCCACACATGATCTCGCGTTGCTCTCTTTCTTCTAAAGCCTGCTTGACTCTCCTCGTATAACTCTTTCTTTTCCATTCAGTCCCTGATCCTTTCATCCAGAATTGATGCTAAAATTTTGCAGCCTACATCCAACAGCGCTACCCCCCTGTAATTTTCTGTGTCATTTTCATCGCCCTCCTTGTGTATCGGATAGATTCATGCAACCTCCCACCTGTTGGCGAGCCTCGCATCCTTCCAGAATCCGTTCAAAATTTCCCTCATTTCCAAAGCCAATTCCTTAGGCATCCAGTTAATAAATGCTATGCTCACCCCGTTCTCCCCGTGCAGCTTTCCTTTTTTTCATTCTGTTCACTATCTTTGCTATTTCCTTGAAAGAAATTTTCCTTTTCAGTTCTATCTCCGCTTCATCCTCCCCCTCCCTCCCAACTTTCTCGCCCCCTTTCGTCGGTGGCGGTCCTCCAATATTATCCACCTTGACCCCCAAATCCTCTGGGATATCATTGTCCCCGTCGAGCTCTTCCCCTTCAAGTAGTCCCATAAAGTGCGTTCTCCACTCATCCTTTTTAATCCCTCTCCCCCTTTGCTTTCGTTTCGGCCTAAATCCGTTAATTGCCTGCCAAAATTCGTTCATATTTTTACTACTCTTAACTTTTTTCTATTTTTGCTCCGAATCCTGTTTCCGTCTGATTCTTCGGTATTCCCTTAGTTTCTTTATGTTGCCATTGTATGTTTCCTTTTCCCTGTACTTTTTAGTTTTTAAGTACTTTTTCAAGGATTTGAATGCTACTCCTCCTAGCCTTTTCTCTTCCGCATCTTTTCCCTCATCCTATTTCTTCTTGCCACTCTTCCTCTTCCTTAACTTCTTAAACATGTTTACTGTTTGAGCCGTTTGTTTAACCGCATCTATCAGACTGCCCCACCTTTCTTCCCAGTCAGCATTCCCATTCACTATCCTCTTTTCCCAAATTTTTCCTAGTTCCTTCCTGTAATCCTGTCTTTTCTTTTGTCCCATATTAGCCTACTTTCTGTTTCTAGGACATTTTCTGGCTCTCCATCCCTCTCCTGGCCCATACCCCTTTGCAGCCCTTTACCCGCCATCAGGAAGCTTACTGGCAAGTGGTCAGATTCGGTTCTAGGTACGATTTCCATATCTCTGATGTCCGTATCCCCACCTCCCTCAGACTCTATTATGTAATCGATTACAGATCCTCCATCCTCTCCGATGTGCGTCCATTCTCCCCTAGCATGTTTCCCCAACCTTCCATGCAGAATCCTCAAACTCTCTTTGTCGCAAAATTTTAATAACTTGTACCCTTCCGGGTTTACAATTTTATCCTCCGATTTTCTTACAGTGTTGAAATTCTTCGCTGGCGCTAGATCGTCTACCTCCCCTCCTCCCGACTCCTCTCCTGTTCACGCATTCCAGTCACCTAGTATCATAATTTTTCTCCCTTCTCCTGCATACCCTCAACTGAAGTTTTAATACTATTGACCGCTCTCGCTACTGCGAGCTGGATCTGAAACCCCTCACGATGACCACGTTCCTTCTTGCTTCTCTGTCTCTCTCAGTTCCCACTTTAGCTTATTTAAGCTAATTTTGACAGCTCTTTAGTGTCTCTTTCCTCGTATTGGTAGACAAATTTTTTTCCACATTAAATCCTGAAAGATATTGAAGAGCTTCACAAGCACTCAATACCGCTTATATCTAATTTCTATAAGATTTTAAACATTTTAGACCTTACAATGATGTGATCACAAACTCTTAATACCTCAAGTTTGATTTTTATGAAAATTTTCAACATTTTTTCGTGAATTTCTCTATACATTTTATTAAATTTTTAAAATTTAGGGTTCAATAAAAAATTTACAGATCTCGGTAAAGTCATCAAATTTTTTTCCACATTAAATCCTGAAAGATATACAAAACACAAAAAATTTGTTCAAGGTTCGCTAGTATCCCCTACTATTGAAATAATCATTCAAGAAAGTTTAATGCACTTTTTTTCTATGTGTACGACACTGTCAGTACTGCTTTCGCAAAACCGGCATTGTGCATAGCGCGCCATGTCTTTTCTAAATTTCTTAAGTAGTTTGTTATGTTTTTCAGTTAAAACAACAATATATTAATAACATACATTTCTTGTATAAAAGATATTTTTTATTTACTGAGATACCTGCTTACACAATATACCTAAATAATTTACTTGAAAATATTACTTATCTTTTCACATGTCTTTCCTGTCAATAGTAATCGTAACCTTCAATTTTTTTAAATGCTCGTAAATATTATTAGCATTCAAGCAATTCTGTTAAAAATTTCATAGGTATGTTGAGTAAAAGATTCAGTCGCAATATTAAACCAACAATAGCATAAAAATTAGATTCTTTGAACAAATTTTTCTCACTTACTTTTAATTTGCCCAAGTTAGGTTTCAGTTTTCACATTTAAAGCATTTTTTTCACTATTACAAAGCACTTACGACTGATTGAATACTTTAACTTAACATTTTCAGTTTGCATTGTACGTACAAAACTCAAAAAGCCAAAGTTGCTCAACTAGAGGAGCTCTATAAAATTATCATAAGTTATTTTTCTCTATCTCTTGTGGTTCTCGAGTAAAATGGACTTTTATGCCACGTAGAATTCGGATTCAGGGCATAAAATAGAATAAGTGGGTAAAACAAAACGAAAATTTGCATTTTTTGAGAGAACGATGCGAGATATGAAAATAACGTAAGGGAACAAATTGGTTCCGCCCATAGAGCTCTATAAAATAGCGTAGAGGATTTTCCGGCATATTGTTCTTTTAAAGAATAAAAGTGCGAATTTGTAATTTTTTTAAATAAAAATTTCAGGTTTGGACAGAGAAAGGGATCAATTAAATATTTAAATCCAGGATTTGTTAGTTGCAGCTTTCTGAGGAATATGTAGACACGTCGGTGCGGCTATGTGATGAGTATGTGCGTAACTTTAGTTCACCGATTTTTCCATTTCCTCTAAAACTGATTTTTAAATTTTTTTTTAAGATTTCGACATGCTGTAACTTTGTTAATATTGGTCAAATGAATAAATGTTATGAAGATGGTTTGTATAGCTTTATATCAGCTACCCAGAACTCTCCTTGAAAATGTAATTTTCTAAAAAAATTGTTTAAAAAAGTATTATATGGCCCTAATTTTTTTAGTGTTAAGCTAATAAGGCTGGTAACCGAACTTGTATCCTTTTTTCAAGGCCTAAGAAAGTCTTCCAAAGCGCAATCCAGTCCGATAATTCTTTCGAAAGTTATCGTGTTAACAGACAGACAGACAGACAGACAGACATACAGACACCGGCATAAAAACCTTTTTTTTCTCTCTCAGGGGGTCTCAAAACGTGAAGATTTGATGGAAATTGAGAAAGTCAATTCTTGCATAAATCTAATATCTTCTTATATGATGGTGAGAATGTAAAAATAAGCCCTAATCAAGCCTATAGGGCCGTGAGATTTACTTGTAATTGAGATCTCTTTGTGAGCGTTGATGGGGGTGGGGTTAAAATACGCATTCAAAATAAACCCTATATAATTTTGCAGAAGCTCGTTGTTTTGAAGTACTTTAACCTCATGATTAGAGCTAAGTTGAGATTTAAGGTACAACTTTGGTTCGTTTTCTTTTCCCGTCAATACGTGCAATTTTAAGAATCACATTTAATCTAAATTAGTAAAAGTAGTTCGAGATAAGAAAAAAACTTGAACGTTAGAAAGCTTTAAGTTTAATTTCCCCTAAAAATTAATTAAAGTTATTAACATTTTTATTTTATTTTGAAAATAAAACTATGGTTTGAGGAGAAGGAAGATAAACGCTCAATCGGCGAATGTGCTGCTTCACTCGGCCACTTGGCCTTCGAAAAATGGTTGGGCAGTTGTAACGCAAAATAAAGTTTAAATTGTAAGAATAAAATTTGTCTACTTATGAAATTTGATCCAACAGTCTCGTACTGAATTATTACAGGCTAAATGAGGCCTGGCGAGAGTTCCAGCTGGGTTGAGCCACGATGGAACTTCTCAAATCTAATTTAAGTAAAAAACAAACTTTAGTTTTGAATTCGCGTTATTCTTACCTTTCTCTCGCCAAACCATGGTTCTTAAACAAATTTGTTATATCCGATAACTAGTTTAGTCGTTGCGGTGGTTCTTTTATTTTGTTTGATATAAAATATTCTGAAAGTCAAGCAGGACCTAGTGGTTCTGTTTATCCAGGTCGAAAACTGATCCTATGGTGAAAACAATCTGAACCAGAATTCCAACGATCAAAGGCACGACTAAAACTAAACGAGGAGGGTCGGCACGTATTCCTGAGATGTAGGGTTGGCGGAAAATAAATACTTTCGAAATTCGAAATCGCTACAACGCGGAAAAGTAGCGTATGGGGGTCCTAAAAAAGTATAATTAATTTGGAATCTATCGACATGCAGCTTGGTTACCCGCGGTCGAAATAAAGGTTTAAAAAATTTCTTGTTTGCGAAGTTTTTTAATTTTATTGAGTTTCAATTTTTTTCACGTACCTGGAGGTCAAAAAAGTCTTCTCAATTTTTTTGGATTTTAATCTATCATTTTCTGAGAGATAATTCCTATTTAATTTACCATTGTTTTCGGAAATTTTTTTTAACACGTTTGCAAATATGAGGAGAATTATTTGAGGTACATAAAAACTTTTTAGTGACAAAAATGCTTTAGAAAAAAAATCCTCTAGACCCAGGAATTGAAATTGGCAATACAGCGAATTTTTAAAATCTTGATTTTGGTATTTTATGAACTTATCGTCATAACTTGTAGTTTAAAGATTTTTGTGAGCATATATGGATTTTTAGAACATAGAAATGCACTAGAAAAAAATCCACAAGACCCAGGAATCGAAATTGGCAGTACAGCGAATTTTTAAAATTTTTATTTTGGTATTTCATAAAATTATCTTTTTAACAACATAAATATCTTTTCCATAAATATCTTTTAAGAAAAATGTTGACACTACGTCAACATTTTTCTGAGCATATGTGGGTCTCTTAAACATAAAAATACACTCGGAAAAAAATCGACAAGACCCAGCAATCGAAATTGGAATGACAGTACGTTTTCTTATTTCGGAATTTTGTATCTAACAGAATTAAAAGCCTAGAAATACACTAGAAAAAAATCGACGAGATACAAAAATGAAAATGGGAAACAAAACTTTTAAAAATGCTGAAGCGGCTCAGCGTTTCTTTTTTTAAATATTTTTATTTTGGCCTGAAGTCTCATTAGTAAGTTGACACAATGGATGAATATGCAGATTTTGTGAAAATTAATACCAGGGAAAATTCGAAGTGCCCGTTATTCGGATTTGCAAGCGAATTCGATAAGCGCTCTCTCCCCACGCAAGAAGAAGTTATAAAGTATTTTCTTCTTGTGCGAAGCCGTTTGTGGAAGACCAAAAATTAGAAGAATGTTGGGTTAGGTGAAATAGTTCAGATTGTTTCGGAAACTGTTAAGAAGGTTCGGATTTCTGCGTCCTTACCAATAATTTCAGATTAAGGCATTCAAAAGAAAATCCGGGGGTATTTTCTGAAATATCAGAGAATTTTGCAGGTAAATTTCACTTTTCAAGAAAAATTCCAAAAGTCTTTTTGACATTTGTTCTTGTAAGAAAGAGCTTTGCTGTTGGATCAAAGGACAACTAGGAGAATGTTTATAGTTGATGCAGATGAAAAACTTAGCCTATCTTCCCTCCTTAAAAATCCATATAAGATGCACGTGAAAAAACCTGTCCTTTCGGCTGCAAGTGAAAAAGAGACTCTTTCCACGTCTGAAAAAGAACAAGCTACGACAGACGAGGAACATTTTCTTGAAGAGCAAGAGGAGCGAAATTCTGACGAAGACTTTATTCCGCAACCGTACATCGAACGTCGATTCAAACCTACATCGCAAATGAGGGTCAAATTGCCATCGCTGGCTAAAGCTATCCGAAAAAGCGGAATATCAATGCGCTCTGCATCCCAAGTTATACGTGCAGTTTTGAAGGACTTAAAAATCATATCTAAAGATGATTCATCCAAAGCTATTGATAAATGCAAGGTGCAAAGTGCTCTAAAGAGAAGACAGAAAGAGTTACAAATAAACGATCGGTATGAAACATCCACTTTACAATCTCTCTTTTTTGATGGAAGAAAAGATGTCACTTTAGAGCAACATAAAAAAGACGGCAAATTTTATAGAATTTACACAAGAGAAGAGCATGTCGTTTCGGTACAAGAGCCGGCCGCAAAGTACATTGGACACGTTTCACGTACCTCGAGTACTGCGGAGTCTATCACTAAAGGTATATGTTCTGTTGTAACATATTTGAAAATTTTCTCTCATCATACTTTTTTTCAGAAATTTCTAATTACTTTGATCGATTTGGAATTGAAACTAAGGATTTGACTGCTGTAGGCTGCGGCAGTACGATCGTTAACACAGGATGTAATGGTGACATCATTGCTTCGATCGAAAAACTTCTTGGTCACACTGTCCAATGGATCGTATGCATATTGCACATAAACGAATTGCCTTTGCGTCATTTATTCCTCCATCTAGACGGCACAACTACTAGACCGGACAGTTTCTCTGGCCCTATAGGCAAACAATTGACTGATTATGAGAATCTTCCTGTCATTAAATTTCGTAAAATAAAATCTAACTTACCACAGATCGACCCTAAAATTCTTAGCAAGGACCAGCAATACTTATTGCTGATATGTAAAGCTGTTGATTCAGGAGAATGCTCAGCAGACATGGCCAATAAACGTCCTGGAGGTCTATGCCATGCTAGGTGGTTGACTTTCGACTCTCGGCTTTTTCGTCTTTATGTTTCTACCAAGAATCCTTCAAAAGCATGACAATTTTAACGAAATTTGTAATGAAGGTGTATGCACCGATGTGGTTTACCATCAAAGCAAACCCTTCATGCACTCAAGATGCTCAGCATTTATGGCAGGAAGTAACACTTTCTAGACATCTAGATCGAAATATAAAATCAGTCATCGATCCTGTGTTGCAGCGAAGTACCTATTTCGCCCATCCTGAGAACCTTCTACTTGCGATGCTAGCAGACGATCGAAAAGATGTGAGAAAGGAAGCAGTAAGCCGGATTTTACAAGTGAGACACATAGGTTCCAAGAAGAAGCAAGGACCTAAAACATTCAGAGTTCCCACTTTGCAATTCAGCGAAAAAGAATACACCGATCTTATTGATTGGGAAGAATGCAGCCTGAGTAAACCTCCTCTCGCTTCTAACTTTTTCTGAAGAAACTCTACAAAATATTGCGGAAAACGGTTTGAGAACTGTACCACAGTTTTGGGAACTTCCTTTCCATACTCAAGCTGTCGAAATGATGATTAAGATTGTGACCGAAGCATCCTCCAAAACGATAGGAAAAAATTCACGAGATGGCTTTGTAAGAGTGGAATTGCATGCACAAAGAACAATGCCTTCTTTCAGTTCGAAAAAGAATTGCATCTAAGGAAATCAGGTAACTTTTTAAATTCAATAAACACCAATACAACATTTTTAAAAGTTGCTGTTTTCAATGAAGATTCCTGGATCTTGTCGATTTTTTTTCTAGTGTATTTCTAGGCTTAAAAATTCTACATAAGCTCGAAAAATGTTAAACTTATATATAAAAAAAATTAATTCTGTTAGATACAAAATTCCGAATTAAAAAAATTTGCTGTCATTCCAATTTAGATTCCTGGGTCTTGTCGATTTTCTTTCTGGTGTATTTCTATGTTTTAAAAACGCATACATGCTCAGAAAAATGTTTATACTACAAGTTATAAAGATAAGTTAATAAAATACCAAAATCAAAATTTTAAAAATTCACTGTATTGCCAATTTCGATTCCTGGGTCTTGGGAATTTTTTTTCTAATGCATTTTTGTCACTAAAAAGTTTTCATGTATCTTAAATAATTCTTCTCCTATTTGCAAACGTGTTTAAAAAAATTCCGAAAACAATGGTAAATTAAATAGGAATTATCTCTCAGAAAATGATATATTAAAATCCGAAAAAATTGAGAAGACTTTTTTGACCTCCAGAAATGTAAAAATAATTGAAACATAATAAAATTTAAAAACTCTGCAAAAAAAATTTTTAAACCTTTTTTTCGAGCGCGAGCAACCAGCTGCATGCCGATCGATTCCAAATTAATTATACTTTTTTAGGACCCCAGTACGCTATTTTTCCTTCACTCTAGAAGTTAGAATTTAGCCATATTGCTGTCATTTAGTTCTAGGCCGCATTAGACGCAACAATTTGCTAAAATTAAAAATTAAATTTATTCTCCGTCTTTTTTGTTTACAAACAAATATTTTATCTTTAATAGTTTTCGAAATATTTTCAAAAAACTCGTCTTTTGTAGACTGAAAATTTCCGTCTTTTTTCACTTTAACTCGCTTTGAAGTAGCCAATTTTTGAGATATTGGACAGAAATTTACAGAGATTATAAACTACAATGTTTCAAAATCAACTAAGGAAGATAAAGTTCAAATATCTATATTTCAAAAATAGTTAATACTTTTTTTTCGAGACGTGGCAAAAGTCATGTGTAAATATCTTCAAGCACTTCAGGAGTCGAATGAATTTTGAGCAAGGAAAAAGTGCCCTAAAGAAAGTTGTTTATTAAAGTGTAAATAAGTTTTCTAGAAAGTTTTACCTCAATTGAATAAATGGTTAAAGAGTTGTTAATTTTTTAATTCGCGAGCGGCTGGCCTTCTGGCCTCTACCTGGTTTTCACTGTTTACTGTAAAAGTTAATAATTAAAACAGAATTAAATTTTTCAAATTATACATTATTATTACTTTTTATATAAATAAAAAGTTTTAATTTATATGTTGTAAGAAAATGAGTCTTCATATTCATATGATTTGTAGACATTTAATAAAAAATTAACATACTTACATATTAAACATTTATGATTTAACAAAACCAGTATTTTACTGTAATATTGATAACTAAAACTTAGAAAATGTTATTTAAAGAATACTATTTTGAATATTTAAAGGCAATTGAACAGCCGCATCGTAGAAGGGGGTATAAAATTTCGTGGTCAGAGAGCAACGGCCTCTCATCACTTTTGTAAATTTTTTTGAACTTTTACTTTTGGAAATTTATTTCAAGTACTTAATTTGCTTGGCTAATACCAAAAAATATTTTTAAAATTTTAATGTTCACATTGTCAGGTTCCGTTTGCGCTCGGATCAAAGAAATTTTATACCCACTTCTATGATGCAGCGGTTCAATCTATGAAATGTATTCAAAGAATACAATTTTGTCAGCTTTAATTATCAATATTACAGTAAAGCACTGGTTTAATTATTAAAATTTACAATGAACAGTGTGAACACTGAATTGCTAAGCTATTTAAAATTATTAAATATTAATTATTTGATATAATTTTATATTATTTAGTATTTGAATATATTTACTTGATTAGTTTACATGTTTGGTGAACTCTGTAAGTCACATTTGAGACTCTAGCTGCAATCCACGCGCGAGAAGGCGAATTAAAACATTAACAACTCTTTAACCATTTATTCGACTTAGGTAAAACTTTCAAGAACACTTACTTACGCCTTAATAAACAACTTTCTCGCTGAGACTTTTTCCTTGCTCAAAACTCGTTCGACTCCCAATACGCTTGAAGATATTTACACATGACGCTTGCTACGTCTCGGACAAATGGTATTAACTTTTTTAAAATAAAAATATTGAATTTAATCTTCTTTAGTTGTGTCAAAATTTAAAATTCGTATCTTCGCTTTGAAGAGGCCAGGGGCCATCTTCGCGGATAAATGATACCCCCTTATTGCAGCAAGACCCTCAATTTCAGGCTGTCGAGTAGGAGCAAGAATTTTAGGAATAGTAGTAGCTTCAATATTTAGCAACCAAGCCCCCTTTATGACTTGATAAGACAAAATAAAAATCCTAAAAGATGCCGAGTCTGCAAACAGAAAGGAGTTGTAAAGAGAACAATTTTAATGTGTCAAAAATGCGACATACCTGCATGTAGACAACAATTCCTTACTTATCACAAAAATTTCCAGAAAATCTAAAGTTTGTAACAAATTGCAGTTGTTTTGGAAATTGGAAAACTCAAATCTGTTGTTGACCTTAGCAGGATTTGTTTACTGCACCGCATTCAGGCTTGGGACCAGCAATGGTGAAATTAAAATTTTTGTGCCAATACTCATGTGCTTTGTGTTAATTGCAACTTAACGCCGGTCGATAACAACGTTTCCTTACTTTTGCCGACCAAAAATATCGAGGAAACTAGAAGTTCCAAACAACTTTCAGTGAGAGATTTGTTCCTCACTATTGAAGAAAGATTTCCGGAAATTTTCAAATCGATGCATTGAAAATTGACAGAAATATGCATTTTTAAAAAAGCATGCGACGCCGCAAATAATAGATTCGTGAGCAAAGAGTCTCGTTAAGCATGACTAGCAAAACTTATTGCATCGCATGTTTTCTTATAAAATGCATATTCCTGCCAATTTTCAATGAATAGAAATGAAACTTGCCAGAAATCTTCTCTCAGTAGTGAGTCACAAATCTCTCACTGGAAGCTGTTTTAAACTTGAAGATCCCTCGATATTTTTTGTCGGTTAAAGTGAAAAAACGTTGTTACCGACCGATTTTGATATGCAATTAAGTATTATTAAACAATATGTAATTGTCAGGTTTTTTATGATTGTTTTATAGGCATCGCTAGTCTACACCAAATGTGTGCACCAAATTTCACACAATTTCAACAACGTATGGTCAACTGAGGACGATTGATATATATATATATATATATATATATATATATATATATATATATATATAAAACTTATTGAATTTCAGGAAAACAATTTAAGTTTTTCATTTATTGTATTAGAAAGAATCATTGGAAAAAAAAGTCACAAGCAGAAAAAGTAAAGGCTTCTCATTCCCTACATCTCAGTATTTTTTTAAAGTTAATTTTTTGAACTTTTAAATTTTCATATCACGACAAGTTTAGACAATACTTTTACGTATTATGAAGGAGCAAAATAATTTAAAATAATTAATTATTGTTGTCCCGGAGGCTAGAAGCTTCCAAGTCCCGAGAGACTTGTTTTTATTGTATAGGATCTTACCCTCTTCCTGTCGGTTCGATTGCCACTAGCAATTATTTTTGCGCTTTATTTTTATTTAAATATTCTTAAAAGGGGGTTTTTGAAAGAAAAAAAGGAATCTGCTTTCAGGTCAAAAATCTTATGTAATTTGGAATTTATTTTTAAAGGACAAGAATCCAAAAGAATACAATTTTGATAACACAAGAAATTAATGCCTGCACCTGAACAGTATCCTGCTATTTCGAAAGATATTTATTAGATTACGTATAAATAGATGCCTTACATTACCTTATCTTCTAGGTATCCTACGTTACCTTAGATTACCAGCTCGAAGAAAATAGAGATAACTTTCTGCCGGTTCCAAGTTTAGGGAGGGTCCGCCAGCCTTAGATGACAGGCTTGCTTGCTCTCGATTAACTCGCGAATAGAGACCGAGTTGCGTATTGATACGCCGATGACAAAGTCCTTGTTACGCGAAAAAAATTCCGCGGCTCAAGATAAATTTTTCACCTCTCGACCGTCCTCAACCTTCCAGTCGGCTCTCGCCGGATAAGAGATTTTAGTTTTAACGTCCGTTCGTTAATCTATTTAGAAGTGCCCCCGAGTGGCGCACTTTACAATCTCCAGGCGTTTTCCAACACACTTACGGGGATAGACCAGCCCGATTTGCGAAATGTAACTTCATAAATTAAAGTCCCGGACCCCACGCACCGGCGGTATATTTTACTGTTTTGGAGCTCCTTTACTCCTCAAGACGACCCGATAAACTGCGAATTTTGATGTCCCTCGATGGGCCTCGTCGGTCCACCGCATGGTGAAATCGGTAGGGGTTTTTGCTTAGATAAGGGAATTTTGATTGGTCATAGGTGATAGGAGTAGGAGGCAGGAAA
>JBAGKK010515092.1:0-13676 GCA_037177015.1 Euceroptres primus
GTAGGTCAAAAATGTTATAGGAACATCGAATAAACATCGAGGGACATACAAATTGAAATCTATTTGAAAATCGCCCATTTATTGACATAATTCTTCTTGAACTCCATTAATACATTCTTGAAATGTGTGAAAATTTTTTTTATTGATTTTACACAGTTTTTTATACGAAAAAGCGAGGCGAACTCGAATAAATAATAGGTGCGTCCACGGCGTTGATGGTTTTTTTTGTGAAGGATTACCTAAAACAACAAAAACCAAAAAGATTTAGATTCAGTAGGAGTGTGGGTATGGCTGGAACTAGAATAAAGTCAAAATATTCATTTTGACTTTTTTTTTGCCTGAAAAACCACCAAAAAACCGTATTTTTCGATTTTTTTTAATCCGCCATTTTGTTATTTTTGCCAAAAAATTAATAATTCTAGTTCGAGCGAAAGCCACACTCTTACTGAGTCTAACTCTTTTTGGTTTTTGTGTTTTAGGTAATTCTTCACAAAAAAAGCCATCAACGCCGAGGACACACCTATTGTTCGAGATACCATGTTCGCCTCGCTTTTTTGTATAAAAAACTATGTAAAATCAATAACAAATTTTTTCACATATTTTAAGAGTGTACTAATGGAGCCCAAAAAGAATTACATCAATATATATATATATGATAGAAAAAGCTTGAAAAATTCGCAAAGATAGCCTTTTCTCAGGCGTCTAAAGTGGTACGATCCCTTAAGTTCATGAGAATTTTCGTTAATAAACAAATGAAATGTGTCTCCATCGAATGTAATGTGTCCAACAACGAATTATCGAATTTAATGTAAAATCTTTACATATAATTAAGGTGAAAAACTTTTAATTCTACACAACTTTCATTTATACAAAACAATTTAACTATATAAAAGTCCATATTTAAATTACTTTAGTATACCAATTTTGGTTTATAAAAGTGGCAAATATATTTAATATTTATTAATAAACACAAATGTAACTGTAAATTATGTAAATTTCAGGTCTGAAGAAGTGCACGCACCATAATACACGAAGCGTAGCCACTGTTTCTTTTATATCTAATAAAGTGATTTGGATCGAATAGAATACGACTACGCAGTTTATTAACTTGAGATAAAGATTTCTTTTTGAAAGCACAAAGAATTTTTGTAAATCAACGATTCATTATAGAAGTTTTTTTACAAAAGAAGAGAATAAATTCGACTCTTTGTGAAATTCTCGACTATACGGTATGAAAGAGCTGTCGTTATTTATCGAGACAAGCAGCAGCGATAAGGATATAGCAAATTGAGCGAACTTACAGCCGATTCAATAGGTATTCAATGCCTTCTCATAATTGTTAAAGTGGAAAAGTTTCCAAGAATCGTATCGACTTTATTCGCTTTGATATAATGTGACTCTCCCTCCCAAACTGCAACCATTTCAACGATCTTGCAGATTCATTTTCAAGTTCATATGACTTCCGCTAAAGAATGAAGTTTAAAAACATAAACTAAGAGTATTAAACTTACTTTTGTTGTATAATTATTAGAAAGTACCGTCAAACGGGGCAACTTCGGACATGCGGGGTAAATTCGGACAGCCCTATATTGATACTTTAAATTACTCAAAACAGTTCCAACTAGAATATGGAATCAGTTTAAGCCTTATCTGGTTCCAGATCCTAATTAAAACCACTTTGAGTAATTTAAACGATGAATCTAGGACTGTCCGAAATTACCCCAAATGTCTGAAGTTGCCCCGTTTGACGGTAATTCGTATTCGAGTTAATAATAATTATACAACTTTCGTTGTATAATTATTATAAAGTAATTGTATTCGAGTATTATTCTATTTCCGAAGCAGTTGATTCAGTATAAATAAAATAAATGAACAATCCCCAGTTCGAAACAGAATCGATTCTATGGAATAAAAACCGAGGCTCGAATGTAAAATCAATTTTTTAACATCTAAATGAAGTTTCCCAATGAATAACGGGATTGACTGAAAGAGAGTGAAGCTTTGACAGTGTAAGCTCGGTTCAATATGTACACCTACATTTTTCCATAACCTGGAAATGGATATGGGAATTTCAATAGTCAGTGCCCGAAAAGCGCGAGTGATGCGTCCACAGAAATGATAGAGTCTCGCCACGATTGAAATTGACACTTTTATTTCACAAATAAATGCCTGACCAAGTCATTCACATTCAAAGAATAGCTACAAAGGTTTTTTAATTTATGGTTTTGATGTCATTCATGTATTTGGCGGGCAGTTGTTGTCCCACTAGTGACGTATATTTTCGTTTAGGATTTTTGAAATCTGCAATTGGCTATAACTTTTATCATTCCCGAATGAATTATTCAATTACATACTTCATCATCAAAAAGCAGAGTAATTTCTCGAATCGGTAAATCATCGAACGATGGAAATCACGCGCATAAAATAAACTTTCAGGACGCGGAATTACGGGGGTTGTTCAAGAGGCAGACAAAGAATCGACTTGTACGTGGGACGCATTAGTTATTTGCGATGTTATCGCTTCGATGTGGCAGGGCGTGTCTTATCTTCATCCAGGATTACTCTGCTAATTGAAGAAATCTTTTCGTTAGCAGGGAAGTGTTGAGGTGCTGAGCATTAAATTTTCAAACAGTAGGAATGAACCTTTGAAAAATCTCTGCTTCCGCCAGTTCTATCGGTGATTTGTGTCGCAGCACGGCGATTCTTTTCAAATGACACTCGCGCAAACATGAAGCAAAGGAGACCGAGGGGTATGGAGGGAAACTAGAGAAAGGGTTCGTTAGCACCCAGAGAAAAATACTTCTGAGTATTATGAACGATCGACGTTGAAACGAACGCATTTGCCCTCCAAAAAGAAGGAAAAGAGAAATGGAAAAGAAGAAAGACGACTGAAAACGAGTGCGTAACTTTTGAGAAAAATATCAAAAGTTGCCTAATGAAAATGCAGATTTGAAAATTTGTTAGAAAAGAATAATTTTCACCTCATTTGAACGTTCTAAGCTTCAGATACTTGAGAAGAAGGGACTGCATTTCTGCTGGAAATTATCTCAAAGTAAAAGGTTGTTTAGATTTGATTTCTTTCCAACGCTAAGAAAAGAGAATGCAACGATTATTTCAATAGACCAATCAATGTCTCTTGTACTTTCGATCGTCCGATTGAATCGGAATATAAAAGAGATAAGAAACGTATCGAGAGTGGCCAGCAGGCTTCTTTTTTTAGAAAATCTTGGCAAAGTGATCGGCCTTCGTTAGTCGCGAAGAGACCAGTGCAACGTCTTTCGATCTATCTCGGTTTTTTATCTTTATTTGTCTCTTTTTCGATCTTCCCATCACACTTCCACCGCTCGTGAAAATCAAGACACTGGTGGGATTTATAAGAATCCGGTCTTCCAAAATACCCTCCCCCCCTCCCCCTTCTTCAGCCATCTTAACCATCTCTCTTGAGTATTTCAGAATTCAATGACGTCACAGAGCGACGTCAGCAAAGCGTCGCTTGTTTCAAGCCCGTCACTCGCTCATTCTTCCTTCGCTTTGTTTTTTTTTGTTTCGTGGAGTAATCAGCAAATCGTCGAAGAACGCCGACGGGCGAATAAACGGAAGGGGAGGTGTCGAGGATAAGGTTCCGAGCGGACCAAGAAGCCGTCGATGTAACTCGATTACTCGTCGAAAGGAGTTTCACTTTGCCAAGTGTGGCCACCATGTCCGGCGCGAAAGGAACTTCCTTATGGATTCTTCTCTCCTTTTTTTAGAAAATCAAGGTTCTGTGACTGCATGATATGTAATACAAGGTGTTATAATTTTGAAGCACCAACCAACCAGAAAATACAATGCAAAATAAAAGATCTATTCAAAGAATTCTGAACATTGTTGAAATACACCTTTTGCCTACTTTTTAACAATTTTCACGATTCAAATAAAGAAAAAGTTTCTTGGAAAGAAACATTCATGTACTTGTTCCCAGGAATTTTTTACTTGTGCATCAAATTTAATTTAGCATCTTTCTTAAATAACATATTTTTTTCAATCAAAAAAATTTTCTTTACGGGATCATCTCACTTTAGTCGCCCGAAAAAAGGTTATTTTTGTGAATTTTTCAAGCTATTTCTATTACGACCGAATCTACTTCAAATTATGCAGGTTGGCAGGTGACATGTTGAGGATTGGCTTACCAATGAAATATGTTGTGTGCGTGGAAAATAAGGAGACTCGTGTTTTTTTTAAAATTATCATAGCGAAATTTTTACATCTTTTATGAATATTTACAAATTTTAAGGAGTAAATGAATTTTTTTTTGGAATTTTACTTTAAAAACCTTACCATTTTTACCAGTTTTGAGATATTAAGGTTTTTGTTATTTCAGTTTATACAGTTTTTTGCACTTTTTCAAAATCTACTTAAAAAATAAAAAAATAATGAAAAGTGGTAAAATTATTTCGATTTTTGAAAAAAATTAAAAACAGTTTTTCTCAAAAACCCCACCTTTTTTTCTCTGAAATTTTTAGGAATAATAAGTACTAATATATTCTACTTACCATAAATTTCTCATTTGGTATTTTTTTGTTTTTTGGGAGAAAAAATTAATTTATATTTTTTTTAAAACCTTGCCATTTTTGCAATTTTTGAGATTTCTTGTTCCAGATTGTCAAGTTTTTTTACTCTTTCGAAATTAATGAGAAAAATCAAGAAATAATAAAAAATGGTAAAGCTATTTTTAGTTTTTGATAAATTAAAACACGAAATTTTATCAAAACAGCTACCATTTTTTTGCTGAAATTTTCAGGAGTGATAGGTAATATTTATTCAAGGCGGACGGAGTCTTTTTTTCGCGGGAAAACAACGTTGATTCGTGTGACTTTTTTTTACTTCAGAGTATTTATTTACGTTTCGACTAAACCGTTGAAATAATCCTGTCAAAAGTTGAATATAATTCTATTTGTAATATTTGTTAGTGCCTGTTGCACTTTGGAATTTTTAATGCAGATTATGGAAAAGTACATAAAAAGGTTTTAATATTTTCAAACAATCAAAATAGCTTTTCCATTTTTTATTCTTCCTTGGTTTTTCTCAACGGTTTCGAAAGAGTGAAAAAAACTTGATAAACTGAAACAAGGAAAACCTTAAAATCTAAAAAATTGCAAAAATGGCAAGATTTAAAAAAACGAAATTAATTTTCTTCTTCAAAAAACAAAAAAATACCAAATGGAAAATTGATGCTAAGCAGACTATATTATTACCTATTATTCCTAAAAATTTCAGGGGAAAAAAGTGGGGTTTATGAGAAAAATTAAAAAATTTTTTTTTCAAACAATCGAAATAACTTCACCATTTTTTAACACTGTAAAATTTTTTGTATGGATTTTGAAAAAGTGCAAAAAAATTGTATAAACAAAAACAAGAAAAACCTTAATATCTCAAAAATTGCAAAAATGGCAAGGTTTTTAAAGTATAATTTCCAAAAAATTCATTTTATTCTTAACCTTTACAGGGCCGGAAAGCCAATATATTGGCTCAACCCCTGATCGAGACTTTGTCTATGATCAATTAATGATATAAGATACCATTTGGGCCAATTTTCTGAGGTCGATTTTCCTCCCAAATTGCCGGCCCTCTAAAGGTTAAAGTTAGTTTTTACAAATTAGTTTTTTACAAATTTTACTTTAAAAACCTTGCCTTTTTTGCAATCTTCTCGATATTAAGGTTTTTCTTACTCTAATTTGTCACATTTTACTCACACTTTTGAAATTCACGAAGAAAATTAAAAAATAGTACAAAATGGTAACATTATTCAGATTTTGGAAATAATTGAAAAAAAAATTTCTCAAAAACCCCACCTATTTTCTCCCTGATATTTTGAGGAATCAGAGACACCAATATAGTCTATAAGTCTACTTACCATAAATTTCCCATTTGGTATTTTTTTATTTTTGAAGGGGAAAAATTATTTTATATTTTTGCTTCAAAACCTTGCCATTTTGGCAATTTTTGAGATTTTAAGGTTTTTTTGTTTCAACATATCAAGTTTTTTACTTTCCTTCGAAACCGATGAAGAAAACAAAGATAAAATGAAAACCGGTAAAGCTATTTCGATTTTTTGATAAAATGAAATACGAGATTTTTTTCAAACAAAAAAAATAAATAAAAACTGGTAAAGCTATTTCAATTTTGAGGTGTATTGGGTAATAATATATTCTACCTACCATAAATTATAAAACTGGATTGTATTTATATTTCAAGAATCAAAAAATTATATTTTTCTTATTGTCCTCGCATTTATTGTAATCTAGAAAAAATATTTTTTTTCTCTTGAAATACAAATATAATCCAGTTTTAAAATGTATGGCAGTTAGACTATATTACCACCCAAACACACCTGAAAAGTCCAGCGCAAAAAAAGGTAGCTATTTCAAGAAAATTTGGTGTTTTATTTTTTCAAAAAATCGAAATAGCTTTACCAATTTTTACTCTTTCTTTTACTCATAGATTTCGAAAGATTGCAAGAAGCTTAATAAATTGAAACAAGAAAAACCTTAAAATCTCAAAAATTGCCAAAATGGCAAGGTTTTAAAACAAAAATATAAAATAATTTATTTCTCTCGCAAAACAAAAAAATATCAAATGAAAAATTTATGGTAAGTAGATTATATTGTCACCTATTATTTTTCAAAATTGCAAGGAAAAAAAGACAAGGTTTTCGGCAAAAATTTTTTTTTCGTTTTTTCCAAAAATCGAAATAACTACTATTTTCATTATTTTTTAATTTTCTTCATTGATTTCAAAAGAGTGAGAAAAATGTGACAAACTGGAACAAGAAACACTTCAGTATCTAAAAAATTACAAAATAGCAAGGTTTTTAAAGTATAATTTCCAAAAAACTCATTTTATGCTTAAAGTTTTAAAATATTCGTAAAAAATGTAAAAATGTCGCTATATTAATTTTTAAAAAATACGTGTCTCTTTATTTTCCACGTACAAAAACATATTTCATTGGCAAGCTAATTCTGAACACGTCACCCGCCAGCCTGCAGGATTTGAAATGGATTCGGTCAAAAATAGCCTTTTTTCAGGCGTCTAAAATGGGATGATCCCTTAACTACAATAAAATATATTTCTTTGCTTTAATCTGCGAAAGTTTTTAATTCGGTAACAATATTTTTTTTCGGGAAAGAAATTTTTGTTGATGCAAGATTTCTTTTTTCTCAGTGTAGTTTGGCAAAGAATGTCTTTTTTCTCAGTGTAGAGCAAAGAATGTAAGAACAGAGCTCTTCTCTATCTTAATCCCTTAAGCTGTTACAGATATAGTATATGTTCAAACTATTCGACTTTCCATCGTTTTCAGCGGAAAAGCCTAGCATCCGTGGATGACTGATAACCTGTGGGGCCGTAAAATTTTTACAGACATTACGAGGTCGTAACTGAGGCGCGATTTTCTGAGTGTAGAGGGTTAGTATGTGTCCTTTTATCTCCACTTTCCGTAGAAACGATACTACGTGCCAGAGCCGGATTTTAATTGGGTCACCCGTTGTAATCTGTCATACATCCAGACATCCTCCCCTCAACTGTTTCAACCCCCTTTCATGAATTACGTCATACCCCTACTACATCTTCACTTGGGTTCTGGATTACCAAGGAAGAAATTGCTGGTGCTGCTGTTATTGAGACTTTTTCAAAAATGAGGACGTCAAGTGTTAGAAGAGAGGAATAATTAATTTAAATAATTCATTTAAATTAATTAAATTAAATAATTAAATTAATTAAATAAAATAATTAAGTTTAAGTTGCGATTTCGAATTCACCAGTTTGGATTTTTCGCATGTCCTAGTATGCATTCTGTTGTACTCTCCTTAAACTACTTTTCAGAATAAATTGCATCGTTTTCGCTTCAAAGGTCGAAAAGTTGTATGCTCATAATTTTAAACGATGACATTTAGTCTGGTAAATAGTTTAACAAAGTAAAGTCAACTGTATGCTAGGACATGCAAAAAATCCAAATTGATTAAAATAGAAATCGCGACCAAAAAACACGGAATTTTCGATTTCTGCAAAAAAATTCTACTCAGCAACGCCGCCAGAAAAGCGATACAATTTATTAATTTCATAAAAATTGTATTACACTTTTATGAGAGTAAATCGTTTTGAATGTCAGTTATTTTCAAATCGTTAACTTTAATGACATAGGGGACCGCAACTGGATTAAATAAGTTAAATAGCCGTGAGGGTAAGCTCATTTCGAAGCACTAGGTACACACAAGGCCTAGGGTACGTATTTCGTCGATCTCGCGAACCTCATATCAACGCGCGCACCATTCTCCTTCGATTTCAGAGCCTGCAGACGCCTGAGCAAACAAAGTTAATATTAGCAAGCTACCTGAGATTAGACTTTGCGGAGGGGTTTCATCTCCCACCTCTTCCATTTCCTTCTCCTAAGCTCTTTCGTCTCCTCAAATCTTCATACGAAATCTCTACCTATAAATTCCAAGTACGAATATCACACTTTGATCTTCCTCCCCTTTCACCACCTTGCGAAGGTCGCAAACTCAAATCAGAGTTGTAAAATAAATGCAAGTGATATAAGAAATTACTAAATAATTTCTAAACTTGAAAGCTAAGTGTAAATCCAAGAAAGCAATAAGAAGTTGCTAATGATATACAT
Organism: Euceroptres primus; assembly: GCA_037177015.1. NCBI lineage: Eukaryota > Metazoa > Arthropoda > Insecta > Hymenoptera > Figitidae > Euceroptres > Euceroptres primus. Next base: position 8,651 of record JBAGKK010515092.1, read on the forward strand.
GTCATTGTAAATATAAATTCAAAAGCAATCAGATTTTTTTTAAATTGGTAGAATCTAAAGATAGTTCTACAAAAGAGGATAGAAGCGTTATCTGTCGGATTACAGTTTATTTTAGATGAGACGAGCAAGCATTGGAATATGGTCGGTAAAACAGAACCCCTAAAAGCAAAGGAAATATTGCTTGGAGTAATAGAATAAAGAAGAAACGAATTTAAATAATAATTGGCAAACGAAAGTGAATGATTTTATTTACCCAAGCCAAAGAGTCGGGACTATTGAAGTCTGTCGAAATATGTAGTCGCTATATCGAATGCAGTGTACACATATGTACCCTCAATGCGTTTTCAGAGAATTGGGTCTTCGAATATTGCTAGCATCTTCTTTATAACACCACGAGCTAAGCTTCGTTGGATCCAAGCCACCAAAGAACACAAGCAACCTAAAACAATATGGAATACCTTACGAGAACGACAAAAATCTCCCCTTGTAAGATATTTACTCGTTTAATCTTAAATATTTTACTTTCTTTGTGAGCCTAGTATTAAAACTACTAACATAATAGTTTCAAAAAATTGCTTACAAATTAAAGACAAATAGATTTTTAAAATCATTTTAAAAGAACGTATCGCCTTCTATTAGCAATAATTATTCATCCCTAAAACAATCTAAACCAGTATATAACGTTGTCTGACCTCGACAAACGTTTTCTACTCAAAAATGATTTTATTTTTCTAACTGCTCTAGAAAAAAATAACTTTAAGTAAAAAATAAACTCTTTATTGTCCGGCTAGAGCTGAAATTTTCTACTGACTCAAGAATCAGTTTTCCTCGATATTGATGCGACTAATAGACACCAAATAAAAATAAAAAAAAGAACCAGTTTCCTATACCATCTATAACTTACTTCACAAATCTTAAAACTCACATTTCATGTACTAATAATACTGATAATAATAATACTCATATTTCTGATATATCACACATATATAAAAAATTCACTGCGTCTGACTATTATCTACCTTTACTACTGAAAAATTATTAATTTTGAAATTTACGTGCCTTAAAAAATAAAAAACATTTTTGTTTATCTGCAGCTATAGCGTAATCTACTTTAGATATCTTGTTTTTCCAATCTGTATTGAATTCATCAGTGTCTGACTGTGCCAAACCTTTTCTACTGCTGGAGACCCATTATTTTAAGCTACCTGAACTTTTAAAAGAATTTACATTATATTTACATTATTTACAATATCACTTTAATGTTGGCTGAATATAACTGACTTTTTCACTAAAGTTGTCTGACTACGACAACCTTTTTCTACTGAAAGATTACTTTACTTTTTTATCCGCTCTAATCTTTCCTAAAATATTAATGGTCCAAAAACTCGTAATATCGATATTTCATTGTTGTCGCTTTTCTGCAATGCTAATTGGGTTTTTTAACCCTTTAACAACGGTCACTGTTGCAGCTGAGCAACGTTCACTGTTTTCAATTTTCTTAAATTTTCATGCAATAAACTTAGAATTATGCAAAATAAATACGCGAATTAGATCAAAGTGGTTTATTCTGCATTTCGTAAGGTGGTCATAAGTTATCGTATATTTAATAAAAGCCGAGAAAGCTCAAAAAAATTTTTAAAAACTTTAATTGCAGAAAACAGTCAAAAATTGACCATATATTATTCCTGAATTTTTTCAGAATTTTTAGACAACGGATTTTAGGCTTGGCCGTTAAAGAGTTAAATTTGAAACTTAAACAAAGTTCAAGTCATAGATGCGTTTTTGTTTTCAAATGTCAAAAAATACAAGACTAAATGGGAAATTAAATGATTCGAAATGAAAAGAGCGTAATTATGTTTCGTAATTTAATTAGATATAAAATTAATCGAAAGTTTTAGTTTTAAGAGAAATATATAAATAATATAACTTAAGAAAATTTGTTTCAAAAATAATTCAGAAGAGAGAAAAATTAAAAGAAGTCGAATTTACAAGGAACTAAATTAGAGATCTTCCAGACATGAAAATACATTACTTCGACTTTAAAAGTTTCCATTTTGAGAAAACAGTATGTACGGATGTACTTCCCGTACAGTCAACTTCAAAGTTAATTAAATCTTTATGTTGATTTATAATATCAAGGAGAATGAACCCAAATTTATATTTAACGAATTTTGAAAATAAAAGCCTAAGCGCAATTCAGAAAAAAATGGTTTGGGTCATAATCGTTTACTTAAAAATAGTTATCTGGATATTTGTATTTTTCCTTTCATCTTAGAGAAAAGTCGTAATTTTCATTTAATTTTCAGAGACATGAAACTGAAATTTTATGCAGTTACCGTTTCTTAAATCTTATAAAAATTTCTGTTACTTTCGTAACCTAAAAGTTCCGGCAATTTACGCACATTTTTAACAATGTAGGTTAAATTACAAGTTTTAATAAAAACGTTCTAAAAGATCTTTTAAGGAACAAAATGAGCCATTGACAATTGAAATTAAATGAAAATTACAATTTTTGTCTAACACGAAGGAAAAAAACACAAATATTTAAATAACTACTTTGAAATAATCAATTATAACTTAAACTATTTTGTTTATGTAGAACGTTTCAGTTTCTCTTTTAAAATTCGTTGGAATTAATTAAAAAGCTCTTTTTGCTGGTTTTATAATTCAAGATAAAGATTGATTAATTTTGAGTTTGACTGAACGGGGAGAACATCCTTAAACGCCACGTTCAAATTTAAATTCTTGAATTTAAAATTAGCTTCAATTCTAAAAACTTGGAGTTACGAATTAAGGAACATAATAGAGTGTTAAATTTTTAAAGTTTTCCAGTTTAAAAGTGTTAATTATTTCAAAACTGTTAAATTTCGCGTTTTAGTAATACCATTGCTTTATAGTTCACTCATATACAAATTTTAAATATTGTAATTTTATTTTATTTTTTTATAATTTTAAAGATTTATGATTATTAAGGGTATCTGATACATAATGACGCGACGTCACGAATTACCGACCGATTTTTTACTTACATTCAGCGGGTTTATGAAGAGAAAAATGCAAATATAATAAAGAAATTTTGGAAAAGAATAAAGAATATTGTCTACCTTTTTTACTTAGAAATGCTTCAATTTGGAATTTACGTGCCTGTTAAGATGAAAAACACTTTTGTTTATCTGCAACTGTAGCGTAATCTACTTTAGACATTCTTTTTTTCTAATCTGTATGACTCTAAGAGAATTCAACAGTCTGACTGCGAAAAACCTTTTCTACTGCTGGAGTCCCGATTATTCTAAGTAACCTGATCTTTTAAAAAGTTTACATTATATAACATTACCTTCAATATCACTTTAATGTTGGCTGAATATAACCAACCTTTTTCACTAACTATTCTTGAATTTTATAATTTATATACCTTTACAGAAACTAACATTTAATGTAGTTCAATTATCAATGAAAATTTTCACTACAGTATTCTTATCTGCACTCAGAAAAATATTTGTTTGAATCAAACAAAAAAATTTGTTTATTACCATATTATGGAAAGAAGCAAATTTTTTGTTTCAATTAATAAAACATTTATTTCATTTTAATAAATGAAAAATATCTACCTTATTAATCGAACCAAATAATTTGTTTGGTACAATTTGTTTGATTTAAATAAAGGATTTGCTTAAATTAAATCCATTTGAGTTTATACAAATATTTGTTTGATTTGAACAAAAATTATAATCCGCATATGATAGTTCTTTAGAAAAATGCACTAGCGCAGAAGGATCTTTCTCACAATAAAGGCTACAATCATACTGAATATAAAGGCGTCTGAAACTTGTCAACAGTACCGTCGTTTCACATCATTCCGCGCATCCCGACAGGTAGTCTAAAAAAAGTGGTGTCTTACACTTAACACTTCTTAACCACAAAATTGAAAATTTTTAAAAATTATTTATAAAATAGAATGAAGTTTAAGAAACAAAATTTGTACTTCATTTAAAATAAAAAATGTTTGAAGTAAACAAAAACTTTATTGAATATAAACAAAAGATTTATTCAATCTAAATAAAAATTTATTCAAATCAAATAAATAAGGACAAATAAAGAATTTGATTCAAACAAACATTTGTTTAACCCTATATTAACTTTATAACAAGCATTGTCTGACTAAACCTACTTGTTCTACTTAGGAATTATTCATATAAGCCTAAAGTTCTAAACTAAATATAAATTTAACTAATTGTCAGTCAAACCATGGCTACTCTCTAAATCTGAATCAGTTAAAAATAATTCAGAAGCAAGAAGTCAGTCACTGATTAATTCAGTGAAAATTTAACTAAAATATCAGCCAAAATTCACTAATTTTTCAGTCAAACCTCACTTCGAGGTTATGTTATTAACTGGAAAATCAGTTAATTTTTCGTTTACTAAAATTTCAATAACTTGTTTGACTGCAGATAAGTGAATTTTTGACTGAATATCAGTTAATTTTTAACTAAATATCAGTTAATTTTCACTGATTGCTGAAGTAAGAAGTCAGCCATGGTTTAACTGATAATCAGTTAAATTTAACTGATTCAGATTTAGAGAGTAACTTCTTGTTTTAGCAATTAGTGAAAAGTAACTGCTATTCAGTTAAGAATTGACCGATTATCAGACAAAACAAGTCACTGAAATTTCAATGAACGAAAAATTAATTGATTTTTCAATCGAGAACATAAACTTCAATGTGAGATTTGACTGAAAAATCAGAGAATTTGGACTGAAATTTTAGTCAAATTTTCATTGAATGAATCAGTCATATTTAAATGATTCAGATTGAGAGAGAACGTTCAAACGAGCGAATGAAGTTTTTATTTTTATTTTTACTCTCTAAATCTGAATCAGTAATTTTCTACTAATGAAATAGTGCCGAATCGCTTACCAATTGCTTTAGTAAGCATTTCTACTAATATTTAGTAGAAAACTACTAATTAATAGTAGAAAACTACTAATTCACGTAGTAAGGGTTACTAATTTATTTAGTAAGCCTTAC
>JBAGKK010515102.1:0-13675 GCA_037177015.1 Euceroptres primus
AGAGCGGAGAGATATATTTTTTGTTTGTGTGCGCTCTATATATATATATATATATATATATATATATATATATATATATCCACCCTTTTCACAGCAGATCCCATTTTTATGCTTTAATATTTCATTTCAGGCTTTGAAATTTAATTGTCCTCCAATAACGCTTTTTACGCCTTCTAAATTATATTTTCTTTGATTTTTCAATACCTTTGTAATATAATTTTAAATGCTGTCTCAATTTATTTATATACTTAACAATTTCCCTTGGATTTATTTTACAACTTTTGCAGTTTTCTTGGAAGAAACAACAGAGGTTGATCTTGTAAAGTTACCAAGGTATACACCACTCTATACAGGTAATAAGGATAGAGCTCTGATAGAGTGTACGAGAAACAAGGATCGTAAATTGCAGTTTGGCTTTAAGAGGAAGATAAAATATAGAGAGTAACATGTTTGAACTGCAATTGTTTCCCTGGAAGTGACAGAATCCAATCTTGCATGTTGCTGCCTTTTTAAGGTCCTTTTCAAACTATACCTGTCGGAATGTGAACTCTAGACTGAACCACTTGAGTCTTGATAAAGGCAAACGTCTGCAAAGCAAATATTTGTCCACAGAAAACCGTTTTCACAAAAGGTTTTATTCTTTCTCCTGACCTTCACCAATAGCTTCTTTGGTATTCGATTGTCTCTAATCCTTAGGTATATTGAAAATCACACTCCCTTTTGGAATAAAAAATATATGTTACAAGGGAAAAAAATGTTACAAGGGAAAAAATATATGCTACAAGGGAAAAAACGAACATGATAAAAATAAAAAAAAATTAAAATTAAAAAAGAGTAAAAATATACCCAGAGAAAAGTTTAATCCTTTGCTTCAAAGAAAGGAGGGATTGCAATAAGGCCGTTTTTTGGCTACAAACCGATTTCGCTCCCCTTTTGTATTTGTGTATTATTTTGGTCCAATTGAGCGGAAAAAATAGTGATTTTGCGTCCGTGTTTATCAATTTAAATTTTCCAATTAACTTGACAAATATTGTTTGGAAAAACTCTTTATACAAAAATTGTAGATCTTAAGAAATGGAATATTTTTTGTTCTTGCATATTTTTCTCTAGGATTAACAATTTTATGAACAGAATTATGATCGGGGCTCACCGGAGTAAACAAGATCCCCTTATTGCAACCCCTCTTTTCTATGAATCAAAAAAAAATCATTGCTTTGTTGTCAAAGAAATATTTTTCATTTCATTTTATTGCTTGTTGTCAAAGAAATATTTTTTGAATGAAATAAACGTTTATTTAAGGATTTTGACCCTTTATCGCAGCTCAAATTTTAATAATCTTTGAAATAGTTTGTAAAATTAAGTAAAATAACCACATTTTTAAATATAACAAATTTTAATGTAAATTTAATTTGCAATGTAGAAAAAACAGTTAAATCTGTAATTATTTATTTAATACTAGTTATTTGAGATTTTGTATTTTTGTTTTCGCTACATAAAAATAACGTAATTTTTATTCAATCTTCATTATTGATAGCTTATTTTGTCCTCTAAAATATTATCCACCCTTCTAACAAAGAAGAAATTCTTAGTTAACTAATATTTTTTCTAACTCCCTATTTACCTAACAAGCTTTTTTTAAAATAAAAATAGAATTGAAGATAATATTTTTAAAAACAAAATATGATATCAATGATGAAGATTGAATCAGAATTACGATTTTTTTCTAAAGCGAAAGAAAATCTCAAATAACTAATATTAAATAAACAATTATAGATCCAACTATTGTTTTCTATATCGCCCTTTAATTTTTGTTTTAAATGTTGTTATATTTAACAATATGGATATTTTCCTCGATTTTATAAACCTATTTTAAAAATCTGATGTGCGTTAAGGGGTGAACATCCTTAAATCAAAAAAATGTTTCTTTCGATGAAATACATTTTTCTCTGGGTGTAAATTCCTTGGAAGATAAGGCAATCTCTTTGAATTATGAGGAATCATTTTTCACATCACACTGAAAAAACTGACTCTAGCATCCACCTTGGTTCCAGTGATCTGAATCATGAAAATGGAGTGTCAACAGAAATTTCGATATTTCATAGAATATGTATGCTTGGAGCATCTGAACTACTATCTAGTATTTTATCACTCTCAGCTACGTGCAAGCTGTGTACTTCCTGAAAAGAATTTTATAGCTTGTTTCGTATAAAAGCTCATAGTTCTCCATGCCAGGAAGAATAAGATATTGTCTGTATGATAAGTCAGCTCCGTTTTGTAAAAAGATGTTACCTCGCAAAATTTAGTTCATTCCCTTGCAGTCCTGATTTCCAGTTTTTTGCATACATTACAAATAATTTTTGCAGCTACCGTTTCCTTTATTTTCTTACGTTCCTTCCTCTTTTACTAATTTTTTCTTTCATTGTCTACAATTTTTTGTGATGTTTTATTGCAATTGTCATTTCCAATTTCAATCTTTTTCAGCTTCAGCTTTTCGATCAAATGAATCTGGAATAATTAAAATGATTCTTTTAATTTCATAATTATATTCATTTACTTTTGCAATTATCAGAGACAATTTCAAAATTACACTGGAGCCCCGGTTTATTACGGGTTTCGGGGATCTCCTGAATGGTCTTCGGGTAAACCGGGGTCTCTCAAACGTAAACAAGTCAGGACCGTGTGAACTATTTCTGTTTGATTCTTGTCGTGAGCGAAAAATATTTTTTAAATATAAGTTTAATTTAACGTTTACTTTAATTTTAAGTTTTATTTAGTTATTATTTATGAATTATTATATATAACTCATAACCAAAATACTGAAAACGAACTGATGCGAACCGACGGAATTCTGCGCTTAGACTACTGCGCACTTTGTTGCTACGGTACTTACGCAACTCCGCTGAGCTCCGAGCTCAGCTTTCTCGTTCACTTGGACCCCTCACCCATGACGAAAATTCTTGAAAGCGGTATACCGGGGCGTAATAAACCGGGACTCCAGTGTATTATTGTTTCAGTTGAGAAATTGCAGATTGAAAAATAAATGGGGTCATTTTACGAAAAATGTATCTATAACAGTTGTATTACCACGAATAATCGTGTACTGCGAATTGACGATAATGTTAAAATTAGCATTACCAATGCCTAAAGAAATTTAAAAAGCAGACGAATGCAACCCAGGCATTAGATATGAAAATTGGGAATGAACGTGAGACATTTTTCTTTCAGCAGTGGAATATTAAAACGAAAAACGATTTTACAATTTTGTAATGGAAAAAAATATTTATCTAAAAATATTTTTCTTAAAATATTAAAAATGATTTTACAATTTTTTTTTATTCACCAATTATCTCTTCACCAGTAACAAAAGTTAATTCCACCTCTTAGGTAGGTAGATTCTAAATTCAAAATCCTTAAAAATAAAAAATAAAATATTAAAAATACGAAATAATGAATTTAAAATTATTTTAAAATTCAAATGTAATAAAAATTTAATTATTGGGTCTGCTTAATGTAATTAATTCTTTTATTTAAAATACTTAAAGCCTATAAGAAAAAAGAAGTTATTCTTTAAATTTAAATAAACCCCTGACCTTATTTATGCTTGACAGCAAATTAATGAAAGACTTGAAGAGGCGGTTTAATTTTTCAGGAGTTGGCCTCGCTTTGAATCGGAACCAGTTCTTGAGAAGCTCTATTAGCAATACATAAAAGATTAAATTCATTGTTACCATTATGCCATCATAAAAGAACCTAACATATCTAATAATCTAATAGTATAATAATAGACCCTATTCAATAATAGACCCTTTCAAAATTATCTCTTTTCTCTTATAAAGTCAGTAAAAAATGCAGCAAACTTTTTTAGAGCTCTTCTGAGAGTTGAGGCAAAATGTTAATCCTCAACTTTACGATCAGAAAAACTCTGAAAATGTCTATTTTTATTTTTATTATGTATTAAATACGGTGTTGAAAAAGCGGAAAAATTTTGAGGAATTAAAAAATGCAATAACTTACAATAATTTCAAGTCAGCTGATTTTTATTATTTTATATTCTTTCGATATCTCTTAGTACGACGTTTATATACTAATCATGTAGTAATCATAATATAATAATCAATCGTCATTTAGAATTATTTTACATCGATATATTATTCAATATAATCCATTTCATATATTTCTATGTTATTAATATATAGACTTCTATTTGTTTCAATCGTTATTTTTATTCATTTTAGCTCTCTTGAAATCTCTTACTGTATCACCTGCCAATCAAAACGTAGCAGCGTGTGCGAAACACTTACTAAATTGGACAGAGAAACTTCTAGATCTTCCTTTTATTACAACACACATTTCCGCTGTGTTTAAAATTCTTTTTTCTTACAATATCGTGAACTCTAGAAAAAAGAGATAAAAAACATGTGGATGAAGCACCCATGGAGGCAAGACGAAATTAATTAATTAATTAATATCAAATATTAATATTAATTAATTAATCAATAGCCGAGCTTTTTGTTTGCATTGTTTTCGAAGATCCAAGACAGTAAAAGATCACATTAGTATCGTGTGATTGAAAAAATCGATAGTGCTAGGGGACTAGTTATAGAATTAGTAGAAACGGAGACTGAAATACGGAAAGCGGGTATTGCAATTATAATTAATGGTAGTTATAATTATAATAATAATAATAACAACAACGTTGTAAACAAACGGATGTCTCCTTATAATTTTTTTGTACTCTTTTGATTAGGGTGAATCATTTGGCCGAGTGATCACCAGTTTTCACATTTAGTATAACATGTACACAACTCTGTTCTTTAAGTATCTCATTTTTCTTTTTTAATTCCGAGTACGAATCATCCTTAATTTATGTTTCATTTTTCTTCTCACTTTCGCTGCAGATCGCTCAGAATTCTAGCTTTTTGACGATTAGCGAGTGGATCTTTAGGACAGTGAACTAATTTTTTCAAAGCTTGTGAAGAATCAATTGAAAAAGGGGCTCAGAAAAAATTATTCCAAAATTATTAAAGGGAAACTCGTTTTAATTTTTTTCGATTTTTTAATTGAATTTTAAAAGTTCATTTAATGGGAGATTTTTTAAGTAATAATAAATTACTTCTAAGTTCTTTCAACCGTCAAAAAATTCCGAAAAATAAAACTACAAAAAAATCGCTATCGGCAAATCTTCATTGCTCTAAAAACTCGCTTTCTAATAAACTTTTATACGCAACAAAGTGTACATTATAAGTCATTTAAAAAGCATTCTCTATTTGTAAAATAATCAGTATTTTCTCTCGCAATCCAGTCCCATCATCGTTGTTTGTATAATCAACTTTTTCTTCCATGAATCGAGAGAAATCAAACAGACCGAATACTGAATTTTAAACCTTGGAACGTGAAAGAAAAATATATCGGATCATCACTCTTTCACTGTAATTGACAACGCATATATATTTTCTCTACAAGCTTTAAACATGATTTTTACATATGTCGTCTGATTTCGACGACTTTTCTCGGCCCTAAATAAGCCAAAAAAATTAAATTCAACTCAAAATTCTCTGATAGTGAGTCTGGTGAGGATTGATTATTGCGTAGTGCTTTTTAGACTAGAGAAATCTCTTTTTCTAAAACAGTGAGAGTGAAATTCGTGTAAGATAGAACGTCTCCTTAAGGCTAAAATAAAAAATACGAAAATTCAAACTTCAGATGATACTACTCTTTCCAGAAAAAAATCTTCCAGTCACGCAAGTTTGAATTAGTTAATAAATTAATAATTTCCTCGATTCGTTTATCGCTTCGCAAAACCAAGAGCGCGAATCAATAGGGATTCGGGCCATCTTAATTATTTTCAGAGTCTCTGAGAACTCTGTGCGCACGTGGTGATAATATCATCATCACTGATGAGCTGCGATCGCGTTGATTACGTCGATTAAATTCCTGCAGACCTTATCGATCCTGCTTTACGTTTCTAGATCTGTTGATCGACAAAAGAATTTCGAAAAATTTCTCATCGTACTTGGCTAGAATCTTGAACCTCGCTGGCTTTTTGTTACTCGTCTTCGGTGTCTCCATCGCTACTGTAATCCTGAAGAGTTGCTGGTCTTGAGAAGGGTGCGTTGTTCGTCTGACTACACAAACAAAGCAGACAACACATCCTTTTATCGCTCCTGACTTTATAAAAAATTATTTTTTTAACAAAGTAATTTTTAGTATTTTCTATGAATTTATTGTAAATCGTTTATTAATAACTGTAAAAAAGTTTCCTGAAAATTCAATAAATGAACAATTTTTTTTTTTTTGGATTAAGACCTTTATGCGTGATATAAAAATTTTTAAACAATAATCTTTAAAATTTACTGTCAATTAAAAATAAATTTCTATTCAGGGTCCCGACTTACATTAAAAAATGAAATCTCAAAACCTGCATAATTTATTCTCTGAAATATTTATTATGAATAACGACCAAACCAATACTTCATCATCAAAATCAACAATACATTCTTATATAACTGGACATTATTCTCTGTAGATTTAACTCACTTCTGATACAACTAATTTCCTAATTAAACACACTGCATTTGTTTTAAATTTTCATAAAGCGTATGCGGGAAAATAAAATAACAAAATAAAATAATTAAATTTAGGAATAATTATCTAATTATTTCATCGACTGCAATTAAATTACAGGTCTAATGAAACCTTCACGAACTACTTTTCCCGCGTACTCTTCATACCGGTAAAGAGAAATTTACATGGTTTTCGTGACAGTGATTTAAATTTAAATAAAAATATTTCAGTGGTAACATAAAATATCGAAAATAAGGATACTCTTTTCTCTGTATTAAATCTGAATATTAAAGACTACTTTACATCAATAAAACCAAAATATTTAGATACAATTTTATCTAATTGTATATAATTTGGTGGTTTTCTTTAAATTTTTACACTTTCTTAGACTTTTGAAAAGTTTTTAAGCTTTAAACCTAGTCTATACCTAACACGCAAAAACTGATAATTCTCTTCTCTCAAGCAGACTAGATCTCTAGAATTTTGAATTAATAGTACCTGACATTCATCGTTAGTTAAAGATTAAATTCGCACCTTACAAACTAAAAGCTCTCTATTAAATATTGAAAAAATCCACGGCGATGTGCAACTATTAAGACTAAAGCTACGTGTTCTTAATTTAAATAAAGTTTAACGCAATGTGCAACTTGTACGATAAAACAAATATTTACGAAGAACAATCACCAAAAAAAAAGATTTTTCTTAAAATAAAAAAAGAATAAAAAAACTAAAAAAAGAGTAATCTTCAACTTTTAAAGATTACTTTCAACAATTTTATTCGACTAACAAAAAAGAATGATTACTCACGCGAGTCTCCGATAATGATTGAGCCATTCCTCAAGCATCTGCGCGACAAGAAGCGGTCTTTTGTGAAGTTTTTGTTGCGCGACCAAAATGCCGCCCTCGGTGGTGCAAACGTCGAGCCATTGCTTTAAAATAGTCTCTTCGCGACCCATCTCTTCCGGACTAAGAAAATGTATTGGAAGTAACTTTCGCTCCCGATCCATGAGAGGCATGAAGGTTGTCTGCATTTGTATCTGCAGTTGCTGCATCGGACTATTTCCGCCACCGATGCCAGTCGCATGCGAAGCTAAGGGCGGTATTCTGGAGGATGAATATGGTTCGATAGGCACCAGAGCTGAGAAATGACCTCGAGTATAACCCAAAGCGATTGGAGATCGGATGCAAAAGGAAGGTTCCCACAGTAGCGGTAAATATACACCTTCAAATCTTGCATAGCCTGAGGAAAATAAATTATAATAGTTATTAAACCTATTTTTTATCAACCGACCAGATAGCTCAGGCGGAAGTTTGCGGGTTCAACATTCGCTGCTTGCACCTATTTTTTATTTACTTTTCCAGCTGACAAAAATGAAAATGGGAAATATTTTTCAAAAAAACAAATGTTTAATCGTAGAAGAAAATGTTGAGATTTACCTATGTCTTCCCCGCGGAAGCTTTTGACATATTTTACACCGTAAACGATGATCGGTCGCCTGAGAATATGAGCCAAAGCAAATACATGCAATTGCTCCAACGCACTTCCAGGTTGAGCTGCCGTTGCCAATAAATTTTCCCAGTCTTCTTGCCACTGGGTCTCTTCTAATGTAAAGTCTAACATTCTAGATGCTTGTGATGCCTCGTACTCTCTCCAGCGAGGATAAAAACTGAAAAATAAATAGTGTTTAGAACTGCTCTTTATTGAAAAATTAATCAGCTCCTTATTAAAAATTAATCAGTTTCCTTGAAATGATTTGTGTTTCTGATTACTTACAATTGACCAGCTTGCTGCAAAGTGTCCGCGAGAGCTCTCCGAAGAGCATTATCTCTATCGAAAACGCCCCAAGTAGCTTGCATGACCGAGTCTAAAAGACAATCTCCAGCGGATCTGTTCCAAAGCGCATGGAGACGACTACCCAATCGTTCAGTGATTTCTAAGGACCAATTTAAAGCAGGTGGTTCTCCTCCGCCGCCCTCGAGTTGCTGTTGAGCTTCCCTGTCCAAAAGTTCCTCCAACATCTGTTCCTGAACTATGCTCGGCAAATCCTCCACCTTAAAAGACATCATATAATTAATTCATGAATTAATTCGTGAATTAATTCATGAATTAATTCGTGAATTAATTCATGACTATACTCTAAAATGGTTGGTAGTTTAAGTGTTCAACAAACCTCAGCAGGCAAGGCAAATGTGGCCATGTCTGTGACAAAATAACATGGAATAGACCCCTTTCGTAAACGAATGCTGTTCATTACGTGTCTTCGAATTTGAGCAGCCAAATCTGGTGCAACATAACTCGGCACTCTCTTAATGCCAGACCCAGAGCCTTCAATTTGAGATAATAATGTTGCTAGGATATCTTCTCGTTGAAATCTAAAAAGAAATACAAAAGTTGAAAACTGTAATCAAAGAAACTGTGATCTCAATCATGAAAAAACAAAAAGAGCAAATATCTTTGGAAAGGTTCCAGTAAATGATTCTTATTTCTTCGCAGCAAAATGCAAGCATAAATCAGAAAGAATTATAAACAAATCTTTCTACACGGGGCTTTAAATTACGCCAACAATGTCAAAAATAAAACATTTAGTAATGCGGAAAGCATAAGATTAAACTGAGATAAAGATGCTAACCTGATAGCCAAATGAACTAGAGTGTGTCCTATATCAAAAGCACTGCTTCTGTTTAATAGTAAAACCTCGGAATGCGTTAATTGACGAGCAGGATCCCCACCGCTTGCCAGGTAAGCCTCTACAGGTGCGTTATCTCCCTCGACGATGCCGAGGCAGGCATTCAGCCAGCACCAATCAGCACGCCTTAATTGTTTGAGCCTGCGTTCGTAATCACAGTTATTGGGGGACTGAGGCGTAGGAAGACTGTCGTTTCTGTTCTCGAATCTGTGAGAACTCCTGCTGCAATTTGAAAATAAAACACTAACCAAACTTCTTCAAAACATTAAAGTCAGTTAAAAACTGAAACAATCACAAGTAAAGTTACGAACCTTCTAGCAATCGCCAAGTTCTCATCTCGTTGCGCTTGATGAACATAAGGCGTGTGTGGAGGAGATGGCAGGCCCCTTTGGCTGTGTTCTCTCTCCGGACTTGGTAAAATAAGACCTAAGTTAGTAGACGACTTATCCCTTCTGTCCTTTTCCTTCTGGTGACCGCACATCACGCATCTGGTAGATTTTGGCCAGTTTTCATAAGTACAGAAAAAACAAGACCATTTCTCTGCAACTGCGTTTGGTGGATTGCTGCATCGTTCTGGATGTAAATTTATCGCTGGAGGATTAAACTGAGAATTGGATCCAGTGTTCGGAGGTGGATCTCCGAGTCTTAAAGGTGCTAGCTGCTCGTGAAGGTTCGAAGCTACGGAGTGTATGGACTGAGTGTTACTTGGTGCCTTTCGGGTTCCGCATTGAACGCATCGCGTTGTATTTTGATAGTTGAGATAGGTGCATATTTCGCAAGACCACTTCCCTCCAGAGGGCACATTCTGACTACAATTTTGAGAGCCTACATTATACGAGTCGGTAGAGTGTGGTACTGGGCCAGAAGCTACACTCGATCCGGACCTCTGAGGACTTGGATTTCGCAGGCGATAAATATCTTCGCCGAGGAGAGGCTTCGCGCCTCTGCACATTGTACATTTTAAGGATGACGGCCAATTCTCGTACGTGCAATATTCACAGGTCCATTTTGACTCTGTCTCCTTGAGGCGGCTGTTCATTTTCATCGAGTCGAGATTCGATGATGATCAATCAGATCCTGGCGTTTTTGTATCGTTTATACTAGAGGAATTACAATTGCCTGCTCACTGCGGAAGTGGTCTGGGTTTAATATTAGGTATCAAGCAATTTTTTTATTTCTAATGGCAAAGAGTTTTCTTCTATCATAAGGGAGGAAATTTTGGACGAAGCTCGCTTCAGTGTATGCGCTCGAATCCTGCATTTGTTATGTAATAAAGTTTGCATCATGTGGCAGACATTTTGATCGAGATTGGAGTGTTGAAAGCAGCGCTGTCCCCGCAGTATTGTGAGCCTGGAAAAAGAAGACAGATTAAAACGGCGTGAGATTTGTGGTAAACAATGGAGATTGAAAAGATAAGCATATTTGAGCATACTTTTGGACTTATTTAAGGCAAATTATAATCTATATGTATTATGTATTATAAACGTAATTCTGAGATTCAAAAATGGCAATAAAACAACTCCAAAAAATTGATATATTTAATTTAATACACCCAAATTCACAGAAAAGTTTAACATAATAAAAATGTATTTAATTAGGTTTCTCTAGATCTAGACATCAAGTGAATTATTAGATACTATATTTGCATCGTGCTTCAGAACACGAATTTGATTCCCTAAATAGATATGAAACTTATTACAGGGACGAAAATTTATTCTTCTGTCCCGTGCAGCAGAAAATAACAAGCTCCTTATCTTTATCATTAGTATCTAAATTAATAAAGTTTATAATTTTATTTTCATTTTTTTGGTTAAGGGATTTTCAGTATCTCGTGTCACTATATTTACTCATTCCGACATTAAATTTGGTTTTCATTAGAGTACTATTCTTAAGAGTAAAATGTGATTAATTAAGAAACTGAACAGTACTAACATATTATTTGAGAACAATAAAACACGAAAGTTTTAATTGTTTCAAAGCATTACTTAGAAAATAGTGCAAATCACTTCATAAATTACCACGGAAAAAAATGGACAACAATGAAGCAAAGACCTAATAAGTCATTAACCTTCATTATAATTAGACAAGCGTAATGATATTTAGATTTACTAATTGTAAGTAGTAATCGTAATAAAGACAATGTAAAATGTTTTCCATCTTAATTTTACAAAAATTAACAACTGTTGTACACCGGAATCTAGGCTTTCTGCACTTAGGAAAAAATAGATCAATTACAAACATTATGTACGTTAATATAGATCAATGTATAGATGTGCAAATTGATTAAATTAATTTTATGGACGAATGTAGTAACCACTCTTAAGTAAATTAACGCTGTTTTTAGATTATAATCAAATCCTTATGATTGTATTCAAACTTTTTTAATCGAAAAAGACAGTAAAGTAAATAAAAACGATAAAAACTCAAATCAGATGCACCTAACCTCAAAGACTAGATATACAGATATATAGAATATTCAATTTTCCAAAGGAAAACTTTGATCATATCTATTATTTTTGTTAAAACATGTTGGCATTTAATTCCCATACTCCAAAGTGACGTCAAAAATCAAGACTTAGTGTAAAACCTTAAAATTAGATATTTATACCTAAAGAATTTTCAGCTTGCAAAATAATTCCAGTTTCAGCTATACAATGTGTAAATACTCTATTAAACTAAATAAATAAAAAAGATCAAATCAGAATAAATCACAAAATTTGAATTTTATAAACAATTTAAAACCCAAACTATAAAAAAATCAATTTGAAGAAATAAAAAAGCAGTCAATTTTTATGTTTTTTTTTTTCAATACATTAGAGGAAACATTGCATATAAATTTTCTAAATTGGAGCTTTGATTGATCAACAATGACTGACACACAACAAATATGACCTATTTCAATGTTCTTTGAACATCTCTTGGAAATACACTACACTTTTCGAAAGTGACAAAACGACTTGAAATTGACCCTGAGTGTTATTCTAATTAAAGAGAAATTCGTTTCAAGACTAACCTTGACTGCAGAAGCTGCTCTGGGGAACTTGGGTTTCCTGAAAATTGTCGCGTTCGGAAATGCACGGGCAGAGGAAGGCGCAGGGACTAACGGGCCTCCGTACTCGTACCAAACGCGGGCTCGCTGATCGAGCGTTAAGGACTCGTACAACGGAAAGAATAAACATCGATACACAACTTCTCAAAAAAACACACACATTTACTCTCGCCTGCTCTCCGCACTCATCATGGTGTTTTTTACTAAGAAAGTAGGTGTTTGACAGTCATCCGCAAGGAGCCACTGCTGCCAACCCGACTACGCTTTTCACTTGGACGACTTGGACGCTTCACTACTTGGAAAAACTAACCTTAAAATCCAACTTTCTTTTTAATTCTCCTGAATTAAGATCCTTTACTCGTTTACTCTGTGACTAGTCTCCCAAAATTCGATGAAAGGTCAGAAATTCCAGATTTAAACTTTTTTTTTTACCTGAAAGCGAGATTGGTAGAAGTGCGGAACGCCACATCCGGTTCCTGTTTTAATTGTATGTACATTACATCATATTAAATATTAAATTCAACTAATATAAAAATAATTTTTTAACTATATTAACAAATTAATCCATTTTTTAAGTTATATTAATTTTATTGCATATTAAATTTAACTAAAATAAAAATTATTTTTTTATCTCTATATTAAAAAATTAATTAATTTTTTCCTTGAAAGCAATCTTCCCACCTTCGCCCTTGAAATCGTTATTTAATCTTGAAACGTTGAAATTTACTTGATTAACTCGATTAACTGGAAGGACTGGAAGAGAAAATAATGGGATATGTTTTGCGCGAGAAGAGGTTAGAAAATAATTGAGTGAAAAAGGCGCGGGTTTTTGAATTGTTATCACGCAGCGAGCACGGGGAAGCTATTTTTTCTTTATAAATAAGTGGGCTTTGCGCCAAATGAGGCTTGGCCTAGACATTCATCCTTGACATTTGATTGAGCGAGATGTAACTTTATACGGATCGATGGAGGAAAATCATGAAAAAGAAATTTTTTATTTTTTGTTTGTTTTTAATGACCAAGAGTAGTCACGCGAGCGACACGTCGTCTGCTAGAAGCTACAGTCGTCAGCTGGACTTATTTATCCCTCTGTTCTGTGGGGGATTACGGTTTAGTCAGGTGTAATGAGTTGTCAGTTTTGTGGGTTTCAGAGATTTTGTGGAGGCCTAGCTGTTTGGCAGTACTGCATTTTAGTATTTTTATAAACTCTTGCTCTTTTATAATAATGAATGTCACAATACTGTATGGAAGTGAAACCGGAACTGCTCAGGATACGGCGGAACAAATTTGGAAAAGTGCCAAGAGGTTAGTTATTTGTTTCATATTGTGTCATACACAGTCATGCATTCGCAATTTTTTGACTTTGAATGATATA
>JBAGKK010515113.1:0-13675 GCA_037177015.1 Euceroptres primus
TGATATGAGTTTTTTACAGAGTTTTTCACTAAGATTGGTTAAAATTTGTTTAATTAAACATAAATAAAGAAAAACATATTTAACTTTAGTAGAAAGTTTCAAATTAACTGATTAATTCGCAAAAGATAACGCCGTTCCGTGCGCTCACCGCCTACCCCCACACCCCGGGTAAACGCACACTATCAGAAGCCGGCACCCTGCATTTGTTTATTATCTAGGACCCCCTTAACATGATTCCGAAGAGGAACTGCGTTACACTATTTATGCATGCTCAATGTTATCTACGTCCTTGTCTACATAGCCTGTGAGACTAAACGCATCGAGAAATCCGAGCCCCTCGGCTCTTATCTCCCTCACGCCTGACTTATGCCACACTCCATGCCCAATTCTGCGAATCGGCATTTGCGACTTGAAATAAAATTTCAATTTCTGCGGCCTTTGTTAACTAAAAATCCGATCGTTACTCAATCATTTTCAATTGTTATGCATAACCATTAAGAACACTCGTTTAACCCTCTGCCTGGTCATTCGACCGTTATCGTCAAAAATCGTCAATTCGGACACCTGGTGGGGACAATGGGAATCACGTTCTATGGCGCTGGAGTGGGGATAAGGTAGGACAGGCAGAAGGTTAAATATCATTTACACATCGTTAGAATTTCAAACTCATTAAAATTACTCGCGCGAGATTTCTTTGTTTGACTCACCCTGCAAATACCTGTAGTGTTTGTTTCAAAACGTGCACTGAGGTCGCCCTCGTCCTGCATGTCTTTTTCGTCTTTCTTGTCCATTATAGACCAGGGAATACCACCCTTGCGTGGTACGTTAACGAGATGTCTTCTTTAATAGATGCACTAGAGACTTCCAAACTATATAGTTCAAAATCTGACGCGTATATATTTTTATTTTTGATTTGATATTCCACTATTTACACAAATTCACTGAGGCAACGGAAATGTGGCTTGGGCCCATAACCTGGTGGATGTATGGGTAGGGTGGTTGAATTAAACAAAGGCACTCTAATATAAAGACAAGTTTTTTATTAATTAAAATAAGCCGTTACTTCTTTATGCCACGCTTGACCCTTTTTAAAATACTACGAGCGCGAAAGCCGACAGAGGCCTGTCGCAGGGTGGGAGTGATCATGTAGGGCAGAGAGGGGAGCGAGTCTCCACACTCACATACAAGTGCATAGACGCCCTTAATATTCTAACAAAAAAAATATGACCTACTTACGGCCAATGACAATCATACATTTCACACATGCGGAAAGCATATCTGATGTGTTAATCTCACAGACCTCACTACTGATAGTGATACGAATGTTAAGATTTAATAATTGTAAAATATATACATTAAAGCTACTATAACATTATGGCAGAATTAGAAAAAAAGAAAAATAGAAAATATTATTTCAGGATTGATCACCGAAAATTGATTAAGACTTGGAACAACCTTTACAATTAAGCCTTGATGTCCTAAGCTTGAACCAACTCTGTCTATCTACCCTTAAAACAAGGCTGTCAACCAGCCCTGTTTCAAGGTTGTCATTAACAATAGAACCCAGCTTGACCGAAGTTTGTGCCATCAAGCCTGAGCAAAAGAAGGCTCACAAAGCTTTGGCCCATCGTCAACCTTGTCAATTCCTACCTGGGATTCAGTCATAATGCATAAGCATTTACCAATTTCGACAAAGTTAGTTGACGAAAATCTCATTAATTACAAGTCGAATTTCAAATTTGGATGCAGTCTCATTGTTATTCATCTGAAGACTCAAAGAATTTATGAAAAGTTTATTACTTTCCAATTATACTCTCTGATATTTTATTAATTTCCATTTATGACTTTATTATATTATATTACAAATTTTATTTGTTGCTTAAAACAAATAAGTTCATCCAACTATTGTAAGGACAATACATTTTTAATTTTTGCGAACTGTACCAAAGTTACCAAAGTTATTATTACTTGAGACTGTGCTAGACTCTTATGTTATATTACAAATTTCATTAGTTGCCTAAAGCAGATAACTTTGTCTAATTACTGTAAGGACAATACACTTTTTAATTTGTACAAACATTACCAAAGGTATTATTATTTAAGACTATATTAAACCAAATTTGAAAATTCTAATATTATATTACAAAAATTTATTAATTGCCTAGAACAAATAAGTTTGTCCAATTATTGTAAGGACAATACAATTTTTTATTTCGTATTTCCTCTAAATCATATTGCAAACTCTACAAAATTACTTAAGACTGTATTGTACCAAATTCATAATTTTTTACAACATTCAAACTGTAAAATTTTTTTAAAACTATATTCGTACTCTGCGTCCCTGATACCAAATGTTTGTAAATGTTTTCTCAGAATAAACAAAAACCACTGATAAGGGCCACCATCGGGCGACGAAACATTTGGTTCAATTAAGAATTGATTGAATTATTTATTCTGACCCTAAACACTTCAATTACAGTGTCTGAATTTTTAATTACAGTATCTGAATTTTCAACCACAGTAATTAAATCTCATTTCAGTTACGTTCATGAGAGAAATTTCAACCACAAATGTTCTTGGAAAATGCTTTAAGTGCTTGAATTTTCAAGAAATTTCTAACAATGTGGGCGAATGGTTAGCGTTACCTCTGTGTGCGTTAAATTTAAAAATATAGTTTCGAATCTCTGAAGCACTCTGACAGTGCCTAGTGTGAGATGAAATTTTTGATAGAAATTGATAGAAATTATTGCATGTTTCATTATGCTGATATCCTGTACGAATAGACAACTGTAACTGAACGGAATATGTTGTAGGTAGGCTAGTCACTAGTGGCTAGTGGCTAGTTGTACGCGTACGGAATTTCCGTAAGAGTAGACACTTCTTTCATAGAAAACTTTTCAGGAGACATACGAATTTCGAAAAGGATTTTTCCATTTGGATTTGATTTATTTTTAATTAATTAAATCAAACGGGGCTCTTTTTTCTAGTCGGGTTATTGAATGGCGATCCCCCTAGAACCCAGCCAGAAAGTTTAGCAGGGTACAGATAAAAAACCGTTACAAATCCGTTGGGGTCCCTAATAATTTTCCCTACTAGAATTTGATAGAAAATACGGAAAACTCGCCGGAGGCTCACTAGAACCCTTTCGAAGTTTCTACACGGGCAGAGACAATCAAAATTTAGTTGACTGAAATAAGCGTATAGTTAAATTTAAGAAATTCTTTATTTCATTCACTAAATACCAGTCTATTGAAATTTGGTTAAATCGACTAAAAAATTGGCTGCCCATATATAAAAACCAAATGTTTAATTGAATCAATCAAACATAATGCGACTACCAGAGAAAAGAATAAATATTGGGCTGGAATGGGGTCCCGTTACGTTTGCCGTTACCGCCTCGGGAGATGGCACGTTCACAAGTATACACACACTTATGCACAGATGAAATACCTCGTCTCTTTCGTGTCACACGTGGCCAAAAAATGTAAAAAAAAATTATCTATATTCCGATGTCAATGGCTTCATCATTTATTTAATTAAAAATGTATTTTTATCATTAGTTTCACGAAGTTGAAAAAAATTTGAAAATTTGTAGGATGTTTATATCAATTTTTGAATTTAAATTGAATTTTAAAATGCTTGCCGCGAATAAAGATTTTGGTTTTCGGTATTCAATTATTCATTTATTAACCGCATTAAAATATAACTTATCTCCAAATTATTAAATGATCTAAAATATTAATCAGGTAATTAATTTAATTGATAATTACTTTCTTTGAAATAAAGGAGGAGAACGTTCAATTTTTTTTATTTTGATCATAAATTTTATCAGTTAAATAATTCTTGTTAGCGCACATGAGTTTTCATCAAATTAGATATCAATTCGAACTCAGATGTTTTCTCTCTAAATTTCTTGGAGTGAAATCCAACTCGAATCCGACTCACTCCAACTTGCAGCCAGAAGTGAGCTTCTCCCTGTGTAGTGGAACGTGACTTTTCTTTGGAGTAGAGAGTAACTCTTGAGCTTGAAATGACTGGTCACTCCAAGTGACTGGTCACTCCAAGTGGGGCGACTGGTCACTTTAAAGGGGGTGAATGCCGACTCCATTGGAGCGAGTGTGGCTGTCCAACTTGGAGTGAGTTACGTGACTCCAGTGGATAGAGTGACAAAACTGAATTCATTGGAGCGAAATTGTGAGTCCAGAAAGGAATGAGAAACCTACTCCATTCTTTGGAGCGATTAAATGCCTGACTCCTTTTTGGAGTGATATTTCGCTCTTTATGGGCTAATTAAATTATTTTAAAAGGGGATAAAATCAAAAAGAGTATAAAAAACATTTATTACCTGAAAATATTATTTACTTAATATATAAATGTAATATGAAATATATATAATAGTTCTTACAGAGAGTCCAGGACAATCACTTTTTAACTCTTAATTTAGGAATTTCCACTTTCAAAAATGTTCACTAGCAGATAACCGCGACGATGCGACGAGCAATGATTTCAAATTTGAGGTTATAACGCTAATCTGCTAGGAGCGGGCAGATTGCACAAGAGATCTATGCACAGCCGCGTGTGCGATGAAGTGCGTTGTCTTATGCATTATGCGTTACGCTATTGCGCTTGGAAAAAGTGTGTGCTTCCCGCTTTACCATAAGAAAATTAGATGCATTCTTTGCTGCACCAAGCACTACAAATCCACAAGTTTTAAAATCTTTTTCCAAATTACTAAGCGTCTCGAAGCGTCGGCTACTACCACGAAAATCACAGTGTTCCCAGTTTTAGTACGCCAAGACGACGCTGCACTGCATACTGCCCCCCCCCCCCCACTGCGCTTCTATCACACTGCACTGGTGAGAGCGGCAGTATATTCGCGAGTTACTTCACAAATTTGTCGCTCCCGTTGGAGCGATAGGCATGCTCACTCTCATTTGGAGTGAAAAGAGGCACTCACAGAGTTGGAGTGAATAACTTTTCACTATAATTTGGAGCGAAAATGTAACTCCAACGGAAGGAGTGAAGCTTTTCGCTCCAATGGATTGGCGTACTAACTCCAATGGAGTTGATATAGCACTCACTCCATTGTTGGACTGAAATATTCACTACAAGAAATTCAGAGAGTTCCCTTTTCTAATATGTATGTATCTATATCATAAATAAATCAGTATACTGGTTGAATGCCTAAATAAATTGCAAAAAAAACAACTGTAAAAAAATTGACTCAAGCAAGAACACACAATGCTTTTCGAAAGTACACAAAATTTACAAAAATCTAATAACTTCTCGTATGATGAAAATGTAAAAAATATTTCCCTCTTACTGAATTGCGACATATATTCGCTCTCAACAATATGAATGAGCGGATTGGAATTGGATTTGAGACATTTCATTTTCTTCTTAGCGAATATAGGCTATTGCTTTTTATTTTAAAATTACATATTTCGCGATTTAATGGGAGTGATGCTTTGTTATGGCTCGTTGCGTATACCTTTCGATTTCCTGAGCAATTGCAAGAAATGATTATATATTATATATAAATATATATATAAATATTATATATTGTTATTTTGTATTATAAGTTTGATTTACATTAGAATTTAACCAAAAAATGCATGATGAAACTAACTGGCACAAAAGATTGATACACTGAAAAAAAGTTCATTGAGTCAATTAAATGTATTTACTTGGCCAATTGTACTTGAAAGAAGCTAATATTTTCTTGATATAAGACACCAATTTTCTTGACAAAGAAAATAATAGAATCAGAGAAATTACTCGTTACAAGAACGTATGTGACGTGTGCCGAGGAAAGGGGACTAACTCGGAAATTATTGATACACTCATCGCACGTAATAAGGCCAGCCGTCATATGGTCGGCTTCACGCTTGACTGGTTCTGTCTCCCCCCCCTAAGCCTCCCTTGACGTTGTTTACATCGAGACTCTCTGCGCATTTACTTTTGTACGTTCAGAGACTATATATGCAGTTCTGAGTGTTGACATAAGAGTGCTCGCTCGTCTCTATAAATCCGGTTCAAACTGGATTTTAATAGTACCCATTATAGTGCCTACCCCCGAGGCCGGCCTTATTACGCGCGATGAGTGTATTCAGGTTTTTGCACCTTCCGACAGTTTTTGAGTTACTCTTTTTGATGGAACGATAAAAAAAAATTCCCAGCGTTATTATTGTTCAAAACTGGGTTGTTAGGAACCCCGTAAATCGCGCTTTCTTCGGCCTGACTAAGATCTCATGAAACACCTCCCACCATTCACAACTACATCTTCGCACGTCACATATGTATTTGAAGCAAATATATTGTATTATGAATTTGTTTCCATTATTTACTTATGTAAAGGTGTGACAAAATATTGGATCAAGAATATTATGTTCTCCGAATAAGTAACTATGTATACTGTGAATCACTGCTGCTTTAGTCAAGTAAATCTATTCACTTGTAAGTACGATCTTACTTGATGTAATACACATATTTTCTTCATTGAAGTAATCCTTCGCATACATTAATACCATAACGTTTTAAACTACACTGACCAACGGATTGACGGCACACAGCTCGAAGGCACCGTTCACGCTTCACTGATTCTGTCTCCCCCCCCGAGCGTCCCTTGACCGGCCTACATCACTCGGGCAGTCAGGGCCGCCAGACGTTGTTTACATCACGACTCTCTACGCATTAACTTTTGTACGTTCAGAGACTATATACGCGCTCCTGAATTTGGTCGAGGACACTAACCCCCGAGCCGTGCCGTCAATCCGTTAGTCAGTGTAAGTAAACATAATATTCGATCTGATATTATATTTTCACAAATCCAGAATATATACTATTGGTCTAATCATTCGGCACCAAGTAAATATTTTATTTTATCGAAACCACAAGTTTAATTGTCCAGTAATGTGCGGAGGATACAATAATTATTTCCAGCGAGCTAATTTCAGTTTCATTTTATAATGCAATTAAGTTCGTATTTCGTTATTAGAGGGAAAACGGAAAAGGGTGAGTCGTAATGATGAGAAATAATTGTTTCAGCGAAGGGTGCTTATAGGAATGTCGGAATGAGACTACATTTCTATCTTTTTATTATATCTTTAGCGCCTGGTGTCAATCCTTTCTTTTCACAATACACTTCGGTGTAATGAGTATAATATAAACTTCTATAAACACGAAAAATTTTAATTAATATAAAAAAATTTAAGTAATTCTGAAACTTAAATACATAATATGTTTTACAAAGGTTTTCAATTATTACGCAATATGCATGTAAAATAAATAATTCACGTGTATATTCATTTTTTAAATATTAAAAGTTTTTACGGCATCTCTTAAAATTGAATCGAAAAATATAATCGAACATAATTCATTCTTTCCTTAACATTTCTGTAATATTTCTTTCAATAAAAAGAAAACTTTTTTGGAAGTATCGAATGATGAATAATTATACACTAAGTTATAATTAAAATAACTTTTTGTAAGATAACTTGAGTGAAAAATATGCTTAAGTTTGTTTCAAGCTTTCATATTCAAGCACCGATTCACTATGTTTTTCGGATAAAAAATGAAAATTTGTAAGTTAGGTATTTCTTGTGTTGACAAACTTATGTAGCTAATGTAGACATCTTATAATAAAAAAAGAAAAATTTAATGTTAGATAGAGCAATGTTCAAACCATCAGCAGCAGATTCAATAATCTCAATTATTGAATCTTAGCAGATGCACATAATCTCGACCCAGCTCATTCTAGAAAGTGAAGTTTGCTGCAAGATCAAGTTGAACTCAAGTTCCATATAAAGTTGAACTCCAGTACAAAATCAAGTTGATCTCAAGATCAAGTTGAACTCAATTTCAAGATCAAGTTGAGCTCAAGTTCAAATTGATATCTAGCAAAGAAAGAAGTGCCATTGGCGACTGGACTAGTAGTGGGAGTTATTGAAAATGATTGAAGGTATAATTATATTGATATACCTAATAAAACATGCCTAGCTAGAAAATTGCATTCCATTCTGCAAGACACTGAGTGCCAGGCGATTCACCTAAATTCTCACGGCTCGTGTATATACCGTGATGCTATGCCGGAGGTGCTGAGTCTCGGAGTCTCGTTTATTGCAACTAAAACCGTAAGCATAATGACTAAATGGTACATTGCATCAGCTCAAGCATAAGAGCACATAAGCAAGTGTATATATGCCATGAAGTACTGATGGTTGCAGTACAATAATAATAATCGGAAGAGGGAATGTTCGTCAGGTATATAATAATCCAAGAGGCAACATTGGGAACACAATGCTCGTTCGCTAGAACGTACTGAAAGTTGTTACCTTAATTGCAAGCGAGCCTCCTAATCGTGTCAACCCCTGATGACTAATTAGAAACAGAGCAGACCATTGTTCTCAAATTCTTGTTTTCAATTAATGATTACAGAGTAAAACAAATACTCTTTGGATCAAGATAGTAAAAATGATTGTCTGCATACAGAAATAGGATACAAACTTTTATTATCCTCACACTAAATTCCTAAGCACCAATTTCAGCCTGAAAAATGCATCAAAACGCTGCACAGTGAAAGAGGTGTTTGTTTGTTTCATAATGCAGTTGTCAAAAAATTGCAACGTTTTGATACTCTGGGTTTTTTCTGTATAGATAATTAAAGATCTTTTTAGGAATTATTTTATTTTCCAGGATACGGACGACTCTCCCTTGTATTTAAAGAGTCCTTTAGAATAATAACTTTTGCATTGCCTACATATAATCAGAATAGTTAATTGCATTAACGATGCGTTTAATGCGAGTGAAGAAAGTTGAGCTTCTTTGCAAAAGGCTCAATTATCTACTTTCTCCTAGACTTGACGAATACTGCTGATGCATGATGGTCAAGTTCGCATTGTATTCTTCTGTAGACCATGTGGTGAACGATTGACTCGGTCTATACGGTTAATTAACCACTGACACACTCAACCACGGGGAGAATAGTATCTGGCACAGCAATTCCAAATTATGGAGGCGCCGTGATCTATATTGTTCGTTTAGTTTCTCTCAAATTACTAGTTGCTTCGTTGCATACAGATGGATACATGCTATTGTCTTTTCCATTGCTGCTGAAAGGAAAAATATACTGTACTGTACTTATGAAGTTTCTTAATTATGAATTTTGTTTTGTTTTCTTTTTATGGTACTTTGTAACTCTGTTGACAATATTTAAACTCAAATAGGGTTTATTTGTCGAAACATCAAATAAAATGCGTGTACTTTTCTACTTTGAACAAATTGCGGTTTTGGTAAATTGAACTTTTGAGGGGGAAACAAAATTCATATTCACTTTGTAAACACGAATGTTCGAGATTAAAGAGAGCCAATTGTGCAGAAAATGATTAACAAAATTCAGAAGGATTTTGTCATCGTGATAATTTTTATGTTGCCAGGAATTTTCTTCTAGAAATATATAATCTAAAACTTCTAGAGCATATTTGTACACAAATACTTGCATAAATCCTCGAGAAATTCCTCTGGGATATTTTCAATCCGGAAAACTTAAAAAAGAAACAAACGAATTTTGTTCTCTAATACGTATACTTATGCTTAGCTTATTATTATTATCTTCCTGCAACTTATTGCTCTCCATGTTCCCTAATTAAAGCCTTAACGGTTCATTGTAATTACCGTGTACTCCGAGAGCCCCAGTCTCTCATAGGCTTGCATAGTACAAGTATTTCAGTCTTATCACTTATCGTCCTTGCTCGAGTGCGTATAACAACCACGTAGTACTCTTGATTGAACATACCTATTTCTCCAGTTCTTACATCCTGTTCGCTACGAGCGTCTGTCTACATTCGAGACGCAGTAAATTAGAATGTTGAACAAACGAGTTATCCGTGCAAATCAGTCGCTTCTTTCTGCATTAGGATCACGTATGCCCGCATGCTGGCAAAGAAAATATGATACACTGAAACCTCTGTTGAAGTCGTCTCGAGAAGAGACTTCCAGATATTTGTTTCTCGGCAAGGGGTCTAAGGGGACGAGGAAAGCAAAGCTCGGAGCTCAGCGGTGTCGCGCAAGTAGTGTAGCAACAAAGTGCGCAGTAGTGACGTAGTAGTCTATGCGTTGGTTCGCATCAGTTCGTTTTCAGTGTTTCGGTTATGCGTTATGTGTAATAATTCATAAATAATAACTAAATCAAACTTAAAGTAAGGTAAACGTTAAATTAAACTTATATTTTAAAAATATTTTTCACTCGTGACAAAAATCAAACAAGAATAGTTCATACGGCCCTGACTTGTTAACGTTTAGAGACCGCTCGATTTAGGCCAAGGACATTGAGGCAACCCCCGAAACCCGTCATAAATGGAGGTTTCAGTGTACATATTATTTGCATTTTCTGAGATTTGAATTGATAACCTCTGCAGTTATGTTACGTGTTTATTTTCAATGTAATAAATGACTAACGCTTGAAGAGAATTTTAATTCATGTTACTTAAAATAAAGGAAAATAAATATTTTTTAATGATTAATTATTTTTTAAAGTACCCAAGAAAATTCTGCCGATTTCACTCAAGTACCTACCTGGGCATTCAAATATATAATATGACATAAAAGTCAAATTTCATTATTGGAATTAAACATCAGTATGACCCGGTAATGACAGTAAATTTCTACTGCCAGTAGGAATTTTGTTTTTGTAATCTTGTCCTATCAGTTTGAGAGCAAAATTATTAAAAATTTAAATAATTATTAATTACGCCACTCAGAGAAATGTCCTCTTGCGATAAAAGGATGTTTCTTGAAACAAATGGAATTTTCTCTTAAATTTAAGGTTAAGAGGATATTCAACTGTCTCAAAAGGAATCCTTTTGCAGCAAACATAAGAAAACATAGTCCTCTTGTGAGAAACTTCACCTAACCTTAAAGCAAATTCAAATTCACGTGGTTCAAGACAAAGCACGCAAGAGGAAGATATTTTTCTTTCAAGACAACTTTTTCTGAGTGACTGTAAAAAATCCGTTGTAAAATTACTAGTCGAATTGAAAACGTTTTACTATAATTCATGTGTTAATTTTAAGATTTTATTGTGAACTTGCATTGAATAACACCGGAATTTTGCACTATTTTAATCAATTTTTAAGTAAAAGTGTAATATTACCACGTGGATAAGTGGACATAAAGATACCGATGATTGACGTGGGAAATTTCAACCGTTTTTGTAATTTTATTTCAAAAATGTAAGAAAGTATAAAGTATAATGTGAAATTTACAACGCTAAAGCTAGCATTTTTATACTTTTTTACATAAAATTACTACGTTAATCACGTAGAACTTTATGTAATATGTTCTACGTGGTAATTTTACAAGGATAAAGCTTTAACGATGTAAAATTACCATGTAGAACATAGCTATAGCTAGTGTTCTTACACTTTTTTGATAAAATTACCACGTTAATCATGGGTATCTTTATGTCCCATGTTCTACGTGGTAATTTTACAACGGATTTTTTACAGTGTATATTATTAATCGACATGTTATGTGTTAATGTTTCGTGGCTTTTGCGATTTTGGACGTTAACCAACTCTGGACCTGACTTATTCTTTATTTTTCAAAGCAAAATTTGTGTTTAACGAACATGAACATTAATATTTCCCTGCTGAGGATACGTGAACAAAAATAGTCTATGCTCTATGGTGAAAAGTACCAAAGACGCCTTGAGGCTTAACTTCTACACGCTGTGAACACATTTACACCGTCAAGCATAAAGAGCGCAAGTAGGGAGAAGATTTGCTTAGGCGTAACCGTGCAGCAAGAAGCTAAGGTAAGAGTGAGAGAGAAAGATGTATCTGTTTCTCTCTCGTTCCCATTTAAAATGAGACCAAAATAGGGCTATTAAAAAAAATTGCGAATTTTCACCGTTTTTGTTATTAATTTACCTCCAAAACACCGATTTTCATGCAAAATGTTGTTTCTAAGTCACTTAATTAACCACCACCCAGAAAGGAAGTTCATTCTGGACGGCAAAAGTTCATTATTATCCGAAAATCCGGAACAAAATGCCCTGCAACAAAAGTGAACTGACACAAGTGGCGTCACTTTCCACGTGTTTTCCTTATAGTTAAAAATGCTCTACAACAAAAATTAGCTTTCTTTATTCTGTGCAAGTAACATTCATCATGAAACTAATACGATTGCAGTGTAACGGCTGACAAGTTAAAATTAAATGATTATGACATCTTGGTCAGTATTCAGTAACAGAAAAATCCAGAAAAATCTGGAGTTTCTATGAGAACCGATTTTTTGTTCCAAAAGGGAGCCTACAACAAAAATGAACCCTCATAGATGGCGTCACATTCTATGTGATTTCCCTATATGAAATTAGAACTGTTCAGAACTGAAAAAAAAAGAACTTACAGTTCTTACTGTCTTAAGTCTATTAAATTTTATTTAGGTTGTAGAAAAAACACCAGTTTTCTGATGTTTCTGGTGTATAAAAAGTCTAGAAAAACGCTAGAAAACGGATTTTTTTGGACTTCTTAAGAAAAACACCAGATGATCTGGTGTTTTCTGGACTTTTTCTACAGTCCGGAAAAATTGACCAGTCTTTAAATGACCCTCACTTGATTTTACATTATAATCATGTAAGGGTCTTGTAATTTTTCATATTATAAAGTTGACAACACTGTCACACTTGTCTCACACCCAAGTGTACCAACACAGAAAAAAAAGTCTAGTTTCAAGCCCAAAAAGTGGGCCTAACAGTAAAGAGAGTAACAAGCTAGTCACCTGTGGCTTACAGACTTTTATGTTGTATAAATGTCATAAGTGACAAGCTACATAACCCAGATTACATTATTATTACAAGTTTTAACCATGCCACAATAACCATAATAAATTTGTACTCGAAAAAAATAATCGAAAAATAGAAATGTGGATATAGAATATCATAAATCATAATATATCCCGAAAAAATCAATTGTTCTCAAAGTTTTTAACTTTAATTGATGACATCAGCATGCGTAGCTGACATTCACGTAAACAAAAATCCTGTTCTGAACTCTCCTGTAGATTGTGAGCCTTAATGTTAAAGAACTTAAGAACCACCTGCCCAAACGGGTCTCACCATCCGTAAAACAGGAACGCTTACAAATATTTGAACATCAAGTTAGCTCCGAGGTTAACTCATGCTCTTTGTACTAACATACATTCCTATATACCAGAACGCTCTTAAATTCCTCGGGCTTGAACATTCAACTTGAATGCTCACGAGAATAGCACATTCTCCGTTCTCCAACCTTTTTTTCATTTCCAAATTTTTAAATATTTTTTTCAATATTTCAAATTTTTATTTCCCCGAGGATTTTTCAACTTTTTATCTGTTTTTATAGATATGTGATGTGTAATGTAATCAGGCATCACTCGGTAATTCATTAAGGTGCAGACGGAGTAGGCAGACTACATCGCACTGAATGATAATGATCGAGAGATCATTCCACGGCGATTAATTCCCGCGGTTTATGGGCAGAGCGATGTGCAAACTGCACCGCTTTTTTTCCGCTCGGTTTCCTATAACGAGAAATCTAAGCTCAACGATTCTGGATTCTTCCTAAAGCCCTATTCAGACGAACGGTTCCCGGTTCCGATTACGGTTACGATTGGAACCGTCGACCAATCAGCGCGCAAC
>JBAGKK010515124.1:0-13673 GCA_037177015.1 Euceroptres primus
GATGCTCGCTCGAATAGCATTGCTTAGTGGACCGTCTACCCCCGAGCCCGGTCCTTTTATCAAAGACCAGTGTATATTTTGCAACGTACTTTTGATCAATTCTCGTTTCTTGTAATTTTTCAATTAATTTTGAGTGTGAAGTTTTGTCACTTATATCTCCTAAACTATTTGTTTTTTTATATTTTTATGTTTTTTACAACTAAAGTTTAACATAATCATAATGCTTAAAACAAAAACACATTTTTCTAATCTTGTACTTTTTTTACTTTTACTTTTTTTTTACTTTTACTTTTTTACTTTTTTTTTACTTTTTTAAAACTTTTTTTTACTTTTACTTTTTTGTACTTTTGTACTGGTTTTTTATACTTTATGCGCAGTACATGGCAAATTCTAAGATGAATGACTGCGATAATAAATTTATAGCTCTTTAAGTTCAAAACTTTTTCCCACCGGTCATTTTACAATCTTACGCGACCCTCTCGAAAGATCGAATTTCTTTTGAAATAGCACAATATTCGTTTTACCAATTGTACTTAATTTTTGCTTTAAATTCCCTCTGTACATTATGCATGCTGCTAGTAGATCTAATTTTAAACTGAAATTTTAATCGGCACTAATATATGATTCAGTGTTTCATAAAATTCATGAATGTCTAAGGAAATAATACTTAACGTCAGTGAAAATAAGAATATTTGATGAATAATAAATAAACTTTTGAAATATGTGTTAAACGGAAAGATTTCTTAGTAAAATTTATTTAATTTTGTTTTTTAAATTTATTTGAAATGGTAATCCTAATTTTTAACAAGTCACTATGTGAGTGTCCTGTTATGGAACAAATATTTGTTATGGGATCCCTTTTATTTTCATTATACAAACTTCATTTTAAAATATAGCACCAAATACAATTCTTCCTGCAAAATTAAACAGTCATGTAAGCTAAAAATACTTTTAAAGTATTTAAATGGTTGTTTCCAATAACCAGTTGAATGTCAAGTCTACTCGTGTATCTTCGCTGAGCCATTATGTCACACACTACTTGTCCTTAACTTTTTTCAAGGTCTATCGATAATTTACCGCATACGTGACGATTTTGTTATGAATTTAGTGATCGATGTACTCACAGTTGCTTAAATTTAGTGTCATCAAATATTGATTATATTTCATACTTCCTGGAGCTAGAAATATATTCTTATTAATTTTGATTCAATTAAATTAATTCAGATAATAATTAAAATTAAATAGTTGAAGTAAAGTAAATAATATTTCTTCTTCTAAAAATCTTCTTCATCTAAACTTTTAAAGAACATGTATTATTTAATTTTTATTTATTTGTTGTGTGATTTATTTACTCAAATTAAGTGCCAATCAAGTTAACTTCCGTGTGAAACAAAATTAACAAAGGTTTGCCGAGTGAGGAAAGTCAACCTAGGTTAAATTCCCCAATGGAACTATTTATTCTACGTTAAGCATGCGAATTATTCTCATAAAATAGTACATTATTCGCCAAGTTTAAACGCAAATTTTGGTGAGAGCGTAGTTTAAATCACGAGGCAAAGCCGAGGGATTTAATCGCTCGAGCCAAAATTTTCGTTTGGACATGGCAAATACAGTGCTTTTCGTCATGAGATCGAGAAAAAGCCAAAGGAAAATGCCGAAATGACGAAAAAATCATTAACATTGATTCTCCACATCTCTACTTTTGCGTCTCAACACAAATTGTGCAAAAGTTATTTCTTTACATTGACTGTAGATTAATTAATCATTATTTAATGACAGTAACATGACAGATTTTTCCTCGAAACGGTGTAATCTTAGATTGTATGATTATAGATTTTTTAACGTTAATTCTTTATACTAACATTTCATTCAATTATGCTGGAAATCTTGATAGCAGTGATAGTAGTTTAAATTAGTAATGATGCTCGATAATAAAACTGATATCTGTTCAATAGTATGAGTACCTGAGCTTGAATGAAAGCCTAACGTAGAAAACGTGTGGTCATCTTTTTTACTTCTGATTTTCTGAATAAGTTTATTTAAAAAATTAATCCCTAGGAGAAAAATATTCTTTCGTTTAAATGTTATTTTTTGGCAATAAAAGGAAAACAAGGTAGATGAGGAAGTTCTTTTCGGACTTTGATGCTAGACACTAAGTCAATAAGAATCGTCTATCTAGTACTTGATGTGCATTTATAATTGCTGATTATTACTTTTGAAACGAAAAAGTCTGACAACTGTTTAATTTGCGTCAAGAACACGAAATTGTCTCTTGAAAATGAAGGTAAAAAGTGAAAAATATTTCTTACATCTTGGCTTATCATTTGAACTTAATTAATGACATGAAAGGTCATTAAAGTATCAGCAATTGTTGAAAAAGAACGTATTTTTCACTGGCTCTGAAGTTAAGGAACAAATACAATTTAGAGACGCAGAAAAGTAGAAGACGTAATAAACTAATAATAAATATCTCGTTTTAAAAAATAAATATGGGTCTATATAATTAACACGAACTTTTGTGTTTAGACAACAAATTTTTTTTTATTTCTTTTATTTTTCATTGAAGCTTGGAACTTCTTTGGTTGCGTTTCGAATATATTATTTTATTTTCTTAGAATTGAACCTTCTTTAAAATTCACGTGAAATAAAATTATAGAGTCGAGAGTTTAGCAGAATACTTATTAATGACGACTGGCGTCCGGCTGTTGTACGAGTATAAAGGGTGTAATTTACGGTAGAGGGTCTCTAAATTATTAGTCCATTAGTGGCATTAAATTATAATGCGACATTCTAGTGACAAAACGCATTTTACTCAATGCTATAGAGAGACTTCTTCTTACAAAATGCATTCTCGAAAATTCCTTGAGATTCGCAATATTCCTGGTTCTCATCTTCGTTTTCTTTATTCAGCTTATCATTATCATTATTACAGTTGGTATTCCATTTTTAAAACTTTCAGTACAAAGCACATTGTTTATTTTTTAAAACAATAATGAACAAAGTATCATATAAGAATTGCGCAGAAATTACCAGTACAAAACTTATAAGTAAAATTTATTTAACTAATGTAAAATTAATTTAAAAGTAAGATTATTTAACAAATGGAACAAAGTAAAATTGTAAAAGAGGGAGAAGTTTATAAATTAGAGTATTCTTGAAAAGTTACTCCAGATGAAAGTAGACTAACATGACTTATTCAGTGTATACCATATTTTGTAATTAACTTTAGCAATTAAATTTTATCTCGTTATGGATATGAACATTTACCGCTCTCTTAAATTATAGTCTTTTATGGAATTCTCCTGA
The DNA here is from genome assembly GCA_037177015.1 of Euceroptres primus. Taxonomy (NCBI): domain Eukaryota; kingdom Metazoa; phylum Arthropoda; class Insecta; order Hymenoptera; family Figitidae; genus Euceroptres; species Euceroptres primus. Next base: position 3,307 of record JBAGKK010515124.1, read on the forward strand.
GTACACTCGTCTCTGAATCGAGAACCGAGCTCGGAGGTAGACGGTTCTCGATTCAAAGCTTTCGAGCGAGCAGTCTTATGTCAACATTTAGAATCGCGTATATAGTCTCTGAACATACAAAAGTAAATGCGCAGAGAGTCGTGATGTAAACAACGTCTGGCGGCCCTGACTGCTCGAGCGATGGCGCCGTCGCGGGACGCTCAGGGGCGGGGGACAGAATCAATTAAGCGTGAACGACCATGAAGGTGGTTTTCGATTCAGGGGCTTTCGATTCGGCGACGAGTGTATGTTTTTCTGGCCCATAAGAATTCGTTGTTTACTGTTAAAAATTATTTTTATATATTTTTTATAGACATGTATTTTTATAATTTGCCACTTTTTTTTCTCATCTTTTTAAAAATGTTTTGCAATTATTGACAGCCCACAAAGTTGTATTTTTAATCGTGCTACGTAAAAGCTGCAGAAAAAAGGAACTGATGGTTTTATGATTTTGAAATCAGGTTTTATTTTTAATTTTAATATTTGGGGAATAATATTTTTATTTTTTAAATTCAGCATCATGATACTATAATCATTGTATTAAAAGTTGCATGACAATTATTTTTAAAGTTATTAAGGTTCCGCTTTATGTTTTAAAGACCCTAATTTTTGGAAATCACACATCTTTAAGTAGTAAGAGTAAACCGTTCTCGGAAGAAAAGAAAAATCTAGAGCAGTGTTCCAATTATTCCAAGAGACTTTTAATTTTAGAATTCTGTAAATAAAAGTGTTGCATAAATTTAACTCGTCAAATTATCAAGTGCTTTTTATACAAAGTCTTGCTAATTTATATTAAACATTCTGAATTCTGCAGTTCACTGTTGTAATATCTTTTGCAGAGTTTTTGAAAAAGCAAATAATTGAGGGAAAATGTCTTTTATGACAAAATTATATTTTGCTACATTCAAAAATAGGTTTTCATGACTTTTGGCAGATTTTTCAAACGATATCTTTACTCTACATGCCATATGAAATGGGAAACTTAAAAAAAATGAAATAACAAATGATTCGCTTAAATTTTACTCAACAAGTTGATAAAAGTTTTAACTTTTTTTCACCTCCAAAGCACCGATTTTTGTGTAAAATGTTGAATTTAAGTAACTTAATATGTATAAGCTTTTTCCCTTAGCAAAGACCATAGAAAATCAATTGTTATATTACAACATTTTTTCTGATGGAAAATAAAGAAGATAATTCAAATCTAAATAGAAATAACAAAAAAATTTAATTTTTCAATTTCACTGTTAGAAATTTCCATGGTAATTTTTAGACATATGAGACTGTAGATTTATGCAGTTACCATCGCTGAAATTTTAGTTACAGTTTTGTAAATTTCAGTTATAGATTCGAAAATTTCAGTTACAATTTCGCAAATTTAAGATAAATTTAGAAAAATTTAGTTACAAGTAACTATATTTCGTTTAAAAAGTGTTAATTAAATAAAAATATTATCGAAAATCTGAAGGCACCGTCAAATAAAGTGCGAAAAAATAAATTTTTAGAATATTTAAAAAAATGTTTATCTCCACTCTACATATTTTAGAAATAATTTTGAAATTTATTTTTCGGCATTTATTAAATGTCTACTCGGTAACCTTCCTAACATGTGAATTATTTATCTCCGCTACAAAAATGATTCTTGATCTCTTAAACTGGTATTTTCGTTTTATTTTGAATCACAATTAATGGAAAAAAAATGCTTTAGCTAATTCTGAGAAGATTTTTTTTTTAAATCGATAGGCCAAATTTTACAACTTATTGGCAACGACCTAGAAAGAGATTTTTCCTATTATTTTTGAACTTTAGAGTTCTCTGAGCTCAATAAAACGCAAAGCAAACTTTCCTACTTAGAAAGTATTACGATCAATAAAAGCTGACTTGATTACACTTAAAATTCCGAATTAAGATTCAAACATCGCGTTTTGGAAATGTTCAGGACATTGATGTGTAGATGATAGGTCGTGACCTCGTTTAAGCAGGGAAGTTCGAATCCGTCAAGTTCTTCCGCGTGTGAGAAAGCTTTCGACCATTTCTTAGGTTCCCGCGTGGCGCTTAGGTTGGTTGACTTGCGCCCGCCAATCGGCGCGGCACGCGTCTGTGACGTCAAAGCTCGGCTCTATAAAAGCTTTGCGCGTCAGTTTCGAGCTCAGACTTCAGTTTGCCGTCTTTGAGAAATGATCGAGGCCACGTAGGAGTTCTCAGTGAGTCTGCATCTCTCTTCACTGAGACTCCAGTGAGAGTGCAGCTGAGTGGCAGTCGTTACTCCTATAAACCAATAAAAATCAGTCAAAAAAAAAACAATAACACCCTGACAACCAAGGATTTATAAAACTAGTCAAACAACTAAACTTAAAACCAAGTTTAAATGGTGCCGTGACCTCAGCGTGTGACTGTACAAAGTGTAAATAATTATTTATTACCCTTCGACTGAAAAGAACAAGTGTGAAGGAACCGTTCGATATTACTTACAATCAATTGGAAGTAGTTGAAATCAGTGCTCGTTTGATTCCCTCAGGAACTTTAAGTGATGGAAACCGTTGAGTAAAATCGTCTTCTTGTAGAAGAGAGACGTTCAACGGATTTGGAAACTTTTGTTTGTTTATGTTCTTTTTTTTTTTGTTTTCTTTTGTGACCGTAAGAATTCTCGACTTGTCGAGAATTCGCCATAAAACAGCCTCAAAATTCCTACCAACGTAGCGAAGAAGCTCACGAGGCTGTACATTAAGTACAAGAAGATGGTCGGGAGCAACGGGACCATGATTGCGATTCGCCTTGTCCGTAGCAAGCTGCGGAAGAGGGAGGATCATTCAAATGCCGTGCACCCTGAACCGGCTGTCGTGCAGACGGCGACGCCGGGAAACAACGTCGTCTCCACGACGTCCGTCACGACGACGACAAGTCCCGCAGAAGGTTGCTGCACGCAGACCACCGTGGTGACGACGACCACCACCGCAGTCGTCACAATGGACAACAACACTGTGGAACCTGATCCTATCTTCAGCACGACCACCGCCACTGCTGAACAATTCATCTGGCAGTTTCCGCCACCATATCCGCCGCCAAACACGCCGCCACCTCAGTACACGTTGTACAATGACCAGGTATGTACTCACTTTTATTCCCATTCATTTATATCCTTTTTTTTAACATAGAAAGATCATCACATTCGTACCTGATAACCTTCACCTGATCTGCATACTACATACTTCAAAAAGACGAATTTATCGCTACACTGCGCTATTTATTAGTAGTTTTATTTATGTGTATTTCTTTATAAATGTACTGATTGAAGGTCTGCTGTTCAAAAGTATAACCTAATAAGTGACATTTGCCGCAGAGACTGTTTTCTAGTAAACGTGCCTGGGAAAATAACCTCTATGGGAAATGTCAATTACTAGGTTATACTTTTGGACAGCAGAGGTGGCCAATAATTGTTTAAGGGGGCCAATCATTGTATCGATTACCCTATTAAGTTCTTCCAATACAATCACACAATGTTAATTACTACTGTGGTTGCTAATGACGTATCCATCCATAAACTATAGAGCTCTAAATCTTTTGCGGAATATCTCATCCGAAAAAATGTGAAAAATATGAGACAAAGCACATTTAAAGATGTCCTCTGTACTGTGAATGTTTGATAAAATTTTTTAGTCAATTGGGAAGATTTTTATGATTAAAGAAAGGTGAAAAAGTACCCAAATTTCAGGGTCTTTTGAGAATGATAATCTCTGAGACGTTACTGCTCACACAAAAACGAATATGAAAGATAAGTGAAATTTTTTTGAGTTTCCTTGAACCTTTAAGTGTTCAAAAGTGAGAACCAAAGTCAGAAATTTTCATTTGTTAACATTAAAATTCAAAAAGTTTAGGAAGACGTCATCTCTGCAACTAACCAACTTACGGAGTCCATTCTTGAAGCGAATTGCACATTACATATTTATTAACAAGAGCAATTTATGCAATATCAACTAGAAAAAAGCAGTGTTTTAGTGTTAATTAAATTATTTTCTGTTCGTTAAAATACAAAGATCAATTCAATTGAGGAAAGAATGACCTGCACAGCAGGAGACTTTTCTACTGAAAGTGACAAAAAAAAGGGTCAGTGTCAAAAGGTTTCTCGCTGTGCAGGTCATTCTTTCCACAATTGAATTGTCCTTTGTATTTTAGCCAACAGAAAATAATTTTTTAAACATTAAAACACCGCTTTTTTCTAGTTGATATTGCATACATTGCTCTTGTTAATAAATAATGTATAATTTGCTTCTAGATTGAACTCCGTAAGTTGGTTAGTTTCGGAGATGATGTCTTCCTAAACATTTTAAATTAAGAAATTTTCAGATGTAAAAAAAATTCACATATTTTTCACATTCGTTTTGATAGAGCTGTGACGTCTCAAAGATGACCACTCTCAAAAGGCCCTGAAATTTAGGTACTTTTTCACCTTTCTCTAATCATAAAAAATTTCCTAATTGACTGAAAATTTTATCAAACATTCACAGTACAGAGGACATCTTGCTCTTTTGAATGTGCTTTGTCTCATATTTTTCACATTTTTTCCGGACGAGATATTCTTCAAAAGATTTAGGGCTCTATATTTTATGGACGAATAGTTGATGCGACTTTAAACTTTCAATTAATGAAAGAAAATTCAGTTGTATTTGTTGGGGAATTCGCAATTGTGAACATTTTATTGATCATGATTTGTGAAATATTTCTTTTGTGGCGCAATTTATTGGAACTTCATTTTATACGATGCTTGCTGTTTTGTAGTGCTTATTGGATTCGGTATTGTTGTCAGTCAAGTCCTTCAAATCTTCACTTTGGAAGATTTGTGAAATGTTTTTTTTTTTGTTGAAATTTTTCACCTCTTCATTGGATTCTGCATTGTTGATATTTAAGTCCTTGAAAACTTAACTCAAAATGTCTTCAAGATTTGTCAAATATTTGTTTTATAATGGAAATTGTAACTAGATTCTTTACAATGTTAGCTTTTTCGAAAATGTTTAATTTCTATATTGGATTTGGTAATGTTGTCAGTCAAGTCTTGAATTTCAAAAATGTATTCAAAACTTCCCTTAAAAAGTTCCGAAGATTTGTAAAGCGTTCCTTTTTTGTATTGGGGATTGTAACTGAAAACAAATATGAAATGAAACATTTCAACCAATAAGAAATTAAATATTGCAGTTTTCATTTCTTGACATTAATGTCATTCAAGAAAATTTTCAATACTTAGCATAGGATATCCTAAACCGTTTGTCATTTTTAATTCATTATTTGCAGTGCGATTTCTTATTTGCAAGTTGTCATTCAAGAATAAATTCTCTTAAAAAGTTCTTAACATTTGTAAAATGTTCCTTTTTGTGTTGGACATTCTAACGGCAAAGAAACAAATTGTAAGAAATAAAACATTGCAGTCTTACATTTCTTAACTATGTTGTTATTCAAGAAAGCCTTCAAAACTTTTCATCTACTATCCGCCCATAAAATATAGTGCCCAAAATCCTTTGCATAATAAAAGATTTTAAGCTCTATATTTAGTGGACGGATAGTAGTTTAGGCTGAAATGTTTATTTTGTGTTGCATATTCTAACTTAATTCTTTGCAATATTTCTTTTTTTGTATTTAGATTTAGACTTAAGATAATTTGAAAATGGTCTTTTAATGGCAAACAATGACTTGAATTTGAATTTATTAATAGAATAAGCCCAACAGCCAGAGGCCAATTACAGAGCTACTTGGTCATTATCCCAAAAATTTATTTTTTACAATAGTATCGTAAAGGATCATTAGGATAATCAGAATTCTGTGAATTTCTAGCTTTGAATTTTTCCAATAACATATTGTTTCATGCTGTTTTTAGTTCAAATTTTGAAAATGTTTATTTATTTAAAAAAAAAACATCAATTTGGAAGCGTCCTGTTTCCATGTAAAATGCTGAGGAATAACCATGCTTCTGCAATATCTTTTTTCCTCAATGACAGACTGGGAATTCCTCTTATACAAAATAACAGAATGGGAAAGTAATTGAAGACTTCGAGTGTAAAAACTAAAATCTATAAAAGTATTTCATTCATTGTTATATTGCTACATCATATTGTTAAAGCTGAAGCCTGTAACGTCTGATGAATTTAAATTTCAACGTTCGGTCAATACCGACAAAAATTGTGTTAGTCGTGTAATAGTGTGTCAGTCCAATTGAGGCGGATGTAACAACTTTTATCATGAACCGGACCTCACAGAGGCCAACTTTTTAATCAGTGAAACTCGCTTTAAAATTAAGAAGTTCCTAAAGATATCGATTCCTTTAAGATATCGTCTTTTTTTTATCTTCATTCTTAATTTATAAAACAAGGTTAATTTCTATTCAATTTAAATTTAAACATATTTATTTACCTTTCAGATATCTTAAAAACCTCTTAACATTAAAAATTGGTCGACAAACTTTTAATGAATATTTATCAAAATCAAAATTTTCCTGCCAATTTGAAATATTAAAATAATCTTTTCCATGCCATCAAGCGAACGAAAGATTCTTGAAAAGTTTTGTGTTTCATTAAATTATGGAATATAGATTGTGAGAGGTTGTAATTATCTATTGTGGAAGATTGAATCTAACCATGAATAATGAAATCGCATGAATATAATAATCAAAGTTGGCGTGACAACGTGACTACGATATAATGTATTAAAATGATGTTACGTTTCCGCTAAGAGAAATTAGTTCTTTTTAAAAAACACTCGAAAGATTATAGGCTATCAGGAACAAAATAAATCTTCCATATTTTCTAATAATGTTGTAAGCTCTTCTGATTCAATAATCAAGTGCAATTAGATTTAAAAGAAAATAAGTCAACATTGACACTTGACACGAAACTAGTAAGTTATAAAATTTAACAATACCAGAGATAATTTGGAGAACTTGACACAAAGTCAATGTAAAAAGTTTCCATCCTTACCATCCGATATGGATGAAATACAAAACTAGCAAGTTATAAAACTGAACAATTCCAAGAGATAATTTGGAGAACAAATCAGAAAATAGTGCAACTTGTTTCTAATCAAGACCATGTGATTAAGATTTATTCGAAACACCAGCTGCAGTTGCAGTACAATTTGTATGAAACGTAATTCGAGAATGAAGTAAACGTCAGGTTGATCTGTAATTGAAAACATCTGTATCACAATCATTTTGCTAAACCCATATGTGTCTACGAAACTGAATATTGTCGTATCAGTTTCTTCAATAACACCTGATTCAATCACTCTCCTCTTATGTTTTATTTCCATCTTCATCGATTTCTGTCTGAATATAACATACTTTCACCCATACGTTTGATGAATCCCCTTCACAGTTAGTGTTAGTAAGCTAGTCATCATCAGCTGGCTGCTAGTCTTTCAGTCATTAATTTTCGGCAAGGTTGGTTACCCTTCGATCATCGACCCCAGGATTGGCTTAAGGCCCTGGAAAACCCTGAACTCTTAAGCTTTAAAAATCACAAACCACAATTGGAGTGAGAAATTAAAAAATATCGTACTTTGAACTTCAAGATACTAAGATAGTAATCTATTATAAGTATTATACTATCAACTCAAGTAGGCCATCTTTAGAAAATTAAAGTACTTGAATGTTATCTTTTTGCAGTTTGAAACTAGTTTTAAAGTTAATGAAGAGAATAAAAGAATTTTGGTAAGAATTTTAGAATCGCAAGACTTTCTAGATTAACAGGGCCCCAAAAAATGAGGTCGAAACCCACCTCTTTTATCCGAGGTTGTTTGAACTGATAGTTTGAGGGGCGGTCCCATAACACTTTTTGAAGAGGGGAGAGAGTCGTTCAATCTGGAGAGGGGGAACAGTGGCGTAACTTAACATTGTTTGCAAACGGGGCAAACTTTGTAGTTCTTTGTCTTCGTATCTAGACTCTAGAGGTCTAGTCTAGATGTCTGGACTCGAGATAGAATCTGTTCTTCAGAAGTACAATTTTGGGAGATTATTTGAAGCTTGTACGAAACTTTCCGCACCAAAGAAGTATTCCAACAATTTAATCATGCCTCTTCATCAAAGATTATCCTCTGAATAAAAAAAATGAATAAAATGATACAATAACAATGGATTGGATCAAGCGTTGTTGAATTGTTGTCTATGAAGACAAATGTGCCACTGGTTGTCATTAATGATGACGATAACAACTAAGCTGAAGTTGCTATCGATTCGTCAAGGATGTACTTATCGTGCATAAGTATATTGTATATTGTCAGGAGCGTGCAATTCAGCCAGACCAGGCCAGGTAAACGTGGCGTAAGCGTTGTAAGTTGTAAGGTCGAGGCTCAGGCACTCTGTCGCCAGAAAAATCCTAAACAATCAGCAGCGTTGCCGAGTCTCACCTCGGCGCTGTTGTGACATCGTTTCACGCTCCACTTATCGCTAGAATTCCACTAGTTTTCCGCACATTATACTTTTGTAATTATCTTTCGGGTTGTACCAATTTCCTCCCATCGCCCCCTGTTCACCATCCTTTGAAAGCCTGACAAAAATCCCATTATTCCATTCGTTATGCTTATGGAGGTGACAATACTGTTGCACGTTACACAACTCTTGTAACCAGATTAACAGTTTGTGGGGTCTACATTGTGCAAAAGTTGCCAGTCTGGACTTTGAATTTTCATGAAAGGGGACAGAGATTGTGACTTTCAAGCAATGCTCTTGAAAATCCTGTCGCCTTAAAACCTTACGATATTAAAATTTCTGAACCAGTTGCTATCTCTTGTTCTTTCTTTGATTTCTGAACCAGTTGCCATCTCTTGATTTTTCTTTTCCGGTATTGTAAAATTAAAATCGTTGATAATATTTCATTGGCTATGGGATCTATTTCTTAAGGTCTAAATAAAAAAACATTAAAAGTTCGGCAAACGTTTCGGCCCAAATGGGGCTCTCCAAATAATAATACTGGTCATGCAATTAAGAAATAATATATGAGATAAAAAACATGCGACGACTTATTCAGAACAGACTGAGCAACAGTGGTTGCTCAGATAGTTGGTTTAGAATAACAACAATTCGACGGCAGATTTAATTTTTGAAAGCGAAGGTCTGCTTTCCAAAATTGGAGCCAGTTAGATATTTCTCTCACTAGTCGGTTTGCTTGTCGTCACTTTGGCTTAGCCAAGAGAGATGTAGTCATTGCGATTCCAACGTGGCGATAGGTGCGAGATTCTATAATGAACGTGTCGAGTCTACTTTTGTACCAGGTCACTTTCGGCTTGGCGCTAAAATTAATGTGGGTGGGCGTTCAGTGTGGTCGGTTGCCAGCTTGCTCCGTACAACCGACAGCTGTCTCGACATCAACCAAGGAAACAAGGTTCGACGTCGAGACGTCTCCCACCACCTACAGACCCTACACTACCTAAAGTCTACCAAACTCCACAGACCATACTGGAGTTCAAGATAACTTGATGGTCGGTTTCCGGTGCCAGTACAGGTTTTCCTTGAATTACTCAGGACGATACGGCCTCTCAATCCGAGGTTCTATGCATTTATGGCCTGGCTCTCACCGATAGTTTTGCAACCTCTAAGTGGCTAAATTCTAAAAGTCTAGACTGCCCACGTTAGCTATTTGCCTATTGTTCGTCCTTCTATCTTTGACATTTGTAAACATGAAAATAGAAGGTGTCTTACTCTTACTGTAACACCTCTAATCTAGTCTTAATACAGAATGTCTAGCCTCATGGAAATCCTTGAAAACCTGGAAAAGTTCTTGCATTTTTTTTTACCTAGAAAGACCTGAAAAAGTCCTTGAATTTCATTCATAGTCTTGGAATTCTTATCTTAGTAGTTTTCTTCAAATGAAATAATTATTTATCAATTGCTTCAGTCGAGGCTTCAGTGTAAGCTTTTGTAGAAAACTACTGATTCACTCACCTAGAAACGCTAGTTTACTAATTCAGGTAATTGTGCTGTTTAGTGACTTTTTTCAATTTTGACTTTTTCGATCCGGTTTTTTTTAACTCTTAAAGCACACACGTATTTCAGAATAACATAAAGTGCTTATGGGGTCTTTGGAGCCCCCTCTTAAAAAATGTTTCCAGAAGTAAGAGCAGTTTGAAATTTCGACTTGGACAAATTCCGAAGTACACTCATACCTAGATTATGGACCAGGCTCGGGGGTAGACGGGCCAAAATCTAATGCTATTAAACTCTAGTTTGAACCGGATTTAAAGCGACAAGCGAGCAGTCTTATGTCAACATTCAGGGCCGCGTATATAGTCTCTGAACGTACAAAAGTAAATGCGCAGAGTCGTGATGTAAACAACGTCTGGCGGCCCTGACT
>JBAGKK010515135.1:213-13673 GCA_037177015.1 Euceroptres primus
TAGTTAATAAGGCTTAACATCTAGATATTAAGGTTTGACATCTAGACAGTAGCGGATCCAGAAATTGTGTGTCTTCCTTCAACACATGGGAAAGAAGGTAGGAAGGATAGGGCTTCCTACTTTTTTTCCCATGTGTTGAAGGGAGGCACACAATTTCTGGATCCGCTACTGCATCTAGATTACTATCTAGATGGTTTAATATCTAGATTACTATCTAGGTTTAATATCCGGATGTGAGCCAGCATATTAACTTTACTATCCAGGTGTTAAACCTTAATTTTTTATTCTATAGCATTTTTTATGTTATAGTTTTTAACTTTAACCTTAATATCTATATCCTCTTGCCATAGTCTAAGAATTATATTGTGAATATCTATATCTAGATCTTCGCTCCATAGTTAGATATTCACATTATAATTCCTAATATCCATTTTTTTCAGTGTAAAAGTCACTCGTTATTGCAGTCAAATTGTTATTAAATTTTAAGAAAAGGCACTACTATAAAGACATTGTTCTGTTCTTGATGTTCATGATCCTCGCATGAGAAAAATCTGTAATAGAACTTGGTATAAATTTAGTACCTGAACCAAACAACTTAAATTAGGGATGTGTAATACCTAACATAGCAAAACGTAATGCCTGACACGCGGAGAAAAATGGATGATCAAAATTAGCATCTAGTTATGTTTAACATTGGGACAGACATCTTAGATGTTAAACACTAACATTTAGATTCACTCCCGACAGAAAGTTTGGGTACATTGATATTTTTCAAAAATTTCAAACAAATGTGATATCTTAAATACAACTTCTTAACAATTTTTAACGATATTTCCTTAAAACGATATTTCCTTAAAACGATTTTTCCTTAAAATGATATTTCCTTAAAACGATATTTCCTTAAAACGATTTTTCCTTAAAACGATATTTTCTTAAAACGATATTTCCTTAACCTTTAGAGGGCCAAAAAGCCAATATATTGGCTCACCCCCTGATCGAGACTTTGTCTATAATCAATCAATGATATAAGATACCTTTTGGGCCAATTATCTGAGGTCCATTTTCCTCCCAAATCCTTTAAAGGTTTAAAACGATATTTCTTTAAAACGATATTTTCTTAAAGCGATATTTCCTTAAAACGATATTTCCTTAAAACGATATTTCCTTAAAAATTTCGATTACTCTGTAAGAAAATATCTATAAAAAATAAGGTTTTTTTGCCAATTTCTTAAATTACGAATATCTCCAAAATTATTTCACATTTGTTAAGTTTCTAGGGCTCATTTTAAAGGAAAAATTCTGCACTTTCTACTTAAATCATCTACAGCTTTGTTGGTGCACTTGTATAGATTTGGCAAAGAGTTAAACGTGACAAAAAAAAGCCTGAAAGTTTTGAAGATTGATTACTGTCGTAATAAACGGTAATAAAATTTAATAACTGGAGATTCTATAACTTTTCCAGAATTTATTATCAAATCACTTAAGCTATGATTTTTAAAAATAATTTTGAATAATGAAACGGTTTTTTAAAATTTTCAGATTATTTTTGTTACGTTTAACCCTTTGCCAAATCTATTAAAGTGCACCAACAAATCTGTAGATGATTTCAATACAAAATGCAGGATTTCCCCTTCAAAATGAGCCCTAAAAGCTTTAGAAAAGTGAAATATTTTCGGAGATATTGGTATTTTAAGAAATTGGAAAAAAAGTTTGGTTTTTATAGATATTTTCTTACAGAGTGATTGAAAACAATTCAAATAGGGGTCATTCGACGCAGATTTAAATACGCTTTAAGGAAATATCGTTGAAAATTGTTAAGAAGTTGTATTTAAGATATCAAATTTGTTTAAAATTTTTGAAAAATATCAATGTACTCAAACTTTCTGTCGGGAGTGTATTAATCCTGAATATCTTAAATACTAATAGATACTAGATGTTTATATTTAATATCCAAGATTTTATAGCTGAATATCTAAATGTTACTGCTGAACATCTGAATGTTACTGCTGAACATCTAAATGTTACTGATAAACATCTGAATGTTACTGCTGAACATCTAAATGTTACTGCTGAACATCTGAATGTTACTGCTGAATATCTAGATATTCAGTTAAACATTCAGATGTTCATTTAGATGTACTGTTAAACATCCATTTTTCCGTTAGTGATTAAATATCTATCGTTGGTATAAAGTATTACACATCCTTGATTTAACCCCTTCACACATATAGGGGCAAAAAAAAGTCGTGCCACTTTTGCACCATTACACTTATATCTTAAAAATAAAATATTTAACAGAATCTGACCTAATTACGGTTGGGTATCTTAAGCTTTTTGGGGTTGCTGAATCTAAATGTGGAATTAGTTTTTCAATATTAAAAATGGTGGATTCAATATGGTGAAGAAAAATTATTGACAATGTTAGGAACTTGATAAAATTGGTCATCCTTCGGTTTTGGGGATTTCTGAATCCAAATCCAATACCAGGTTTGGAAACTTGATAAAATTTGACATATTTTGTTTTTGTGGATCACTTAATCCAAATCTGATACCAGATACCAGATTTCATACAAGATTTGGATCCAAATCTGATACCTGGTACCAGATGTCATACAAGATTTGGATCCAAATCTGATACCAGATACCAGATACCAGATTTCATACAAGATTTGGATCCAAATCTGATACCATATTTGGATTCAGCGATCCCCAAGACCGAAATATAACGAATTTTATCAAGTTCCAAACATTTTGGATAATTGTTCCTTAAATCTTTGCTTATTTAGGGCTGCCATATTCGATTCGCCATTTTGAATTTTGAAAATATGACATCAGATTTTAATTTAGCGACCTCGAAAACATATAATATGAAATTATCATATTTTTCTGAAAACGTTTATTTTTGGTGCATTTCTAGCTCTAAAGGTTCATTTTTTCCTGAAGGGGTTATTTTTTTTAAGGGGTTATTATTTTTTTTGAAGGGGTTATGTTGTTGTTTCTCTGGTCCAGGTACTAAATTTTTACCTGGTTCTGTTACAAAATTTTTTTCGTGCACGATGTTGAGCTTCTGATTGATTTTTGTCATAATTGATTTATCTAATATTGATTCTAATGATAAAAAGCTTTCTTGAATAAGTATCGTTAAAATCTTCATCAATGTTTCATTAAAATTTCAATTACAAAGTGCATTGTAAAAAAATTTTGAAATACCAACTTTCAGTTCAGTTCAGAAATACCAACTTATTCAGTATCCGAACAAAACTTTCGTCAATGTCAGATATCATCCATTTTGGACCTTATCTAGAAAAAGCAAACCAATGTTTGGTAAAACATTTGGTAAAATATTTAGTAAAACATTGAGTAAAATATTTGGTAAGACATTTGGTAAAACATTTGGTAAAATATTTAGTAAAACATATAGTTAAATATTTTATAAAACATTTGGTAGAACATTTGGTAAAATATTTGGTAAAACATTTATAAAAATATTTTTTAAAATATATAGTAAAACATCTGGTAAAATATTTGGTAAAACATTTGGTAAAACTTTTGGTAAAATATTTGGTAAAACATTTAGTAAAATATTTTGTAAAATATATGGTAAAACATCTGGTAAAATATTTGGTAAAACATTTGGTAAAACATTTGGTAAGATATTTTGTAAAACATTTGGTAAAAAATGTGGTAAAACATTTGGTAAAACTTAGTTTTCCTATCAATGATGAAAGGGAACAAAAATTACGTTTGGATCTCTGATATTGAGGAAGCAGTTGCACTCCCTTAATGGAAAATTGGATTTCTGCTTTGCTTCAGCTTCTTAATCTGAAATTTGATTAAGTCAGAACTTTCCTCAAGTCTTGAATACGATTCTAATTGAGTTAATTGAACGTTCTGCTGCAGTATTAATTGCTAATCTTAAATCATCAGCTTCCTAACTATCTTCTGCACTGAAAACTCCGGAAAAGATTTGAGCTCTTTTATAATTTTGATTAACTCATGGTGAAGTAAAATAAAATGAAAATCACGTTTTTGTCGAGATTTTTTATATATAAATTCAGATTTATCGTTTTCAGCGTAAATTACTAAAATAAATGGAAAGTTATACCTGAAAGAATTTTCTGTTTAAATCGAGCTTTCGAGGCGGGCTAAAAACAACGATAAATATCAGTTTCAATGTGGAAGTGATGTCGACTCCCACACGAATTATTTGACATTTATCTATTTTTCACAACTTACACAAAGTAAGATCTGAAGACTTTAGGTAAATGTAAATAGACGACACAATAAAACTATAACAAAACTAAAATTTAAGAATAAATTCCAAGTACCATTTCCAACCAACTCCAGGCTTTGGAACTTGTAATTCTGGTCAATTATTTCATTAATTCTTTAATTTACTCAATGAATAACTTGAATTCGGGTTTGATACTAATTTAATGATAAAATCGTAAGGCTTAGAAAAATCTTTTATTAAACGTAGACGGATGAAGGTGATATTTATCATCGCAGTTGAAATAAACATTTCTTCTCATTTTTCTTAAAGATTTTAAATTGAAATAATCTTTGCTTTCACTGTTTACTTATTTGAATATAATTATTTTTCTTTTCATTACCATAATGCAACTTAATGTTAGTTACTCTAATTGTTAATCCTTATGTTACTCTAGCACTTCGACCCTTCATAAAAAAAGTTCCTACTTTGATGCTAATCATAGATTTGGCCGAACGACAAATGATCGAATCAACCTTGTATGCTACAATGTATTTTATTGTCCACTCAATGTTTAAATTCAAGCTAAGACTAAGCCATTCGTTAAAAGGAAAGATACAGTTTCAACTACTTTTTATAATATTTCTAAAAATCTGTAAATCAACAGTATTTATTTACGAACACTTGTTCTATCAGAAACTTCCTTTGATTCTTTTATTATTGGATTATCAAAAACTGAGATCAAATTATGAGCTGGCATAAGTACAACATCAAGTTCATATCCGTACAAAGCCTCGCGTTTGTAGCACTATGTCAGAGCTGTTTATATTCTGAGGTCAGGATTAAGTGTACATTTCATGCACCTTGTATCCGTTGAAACGAAAATCAGAAGTTCTAGAATGAAGAATCATTCTAGAATGATTGACTAATCATCATTGACGCATTTTGCAAACCTCTTTCCAAAATTGTGCAAAATATCCATTGTATTTAAATAATTATTTTTTTATCCTAGCTTCTTTTGATTTTCATCCTTTTCGGTTAGTATGAAACAAAAATGAAAATCATCAATTTCGTCGGTGGATATTCAAAATTTACACTTAATCAACACTATAAAAATCCAGCGGATTTCGGGGTCCAACGATTTCTGCTCTTTTGCTTCAGAGTTCTTAGTGTAAATCACCGCTCGGCTTCTAGTAGCCTCTGCTTTTAGAAAGCCGTACGGTTATTTTGGCCCGCCTATCGCCACCTCGCTTTACCGACTCTAGTCGCCTGACAGGCGACTCTCGAAATTTTGCTTCGGTGTGTTTCCTCACCTGCTTCATCGAGTTTTTGCTTTTGGAATTTGTTAATCATTTTTTAAAAATAGCTGGAAGTTTTGCTTATTCTATTTCAAAATCGATCTCTGAATAAATGAAGACTTCTGCAGGTCTCGAGGTTATATTTCGATACTGAGAGTCTGTGTAGATATACAGTCTGAGAGACTGTAGATTTTGAATTAACAGAACCATCTTAAAATTCTGGAAAATTAGTGGATTTAAGATAAAATTTTGAGCGATTATGAAAACCACTTTTATCAATTGATAACGAAGTGATTTGTTCCTTTTGATGCGATGATGATATTCTGAAATATGATATGACATGATGATCGTAAAATTCGACTTTTCCTTCAAAACTATACAATTTTTGTGAATAAGTATGCTCTGCAGTTTTATAAATATTCTCAATTGGTTTTGATGTTGCTGGTAGAGAAACCATTGCTGACTCTGATTTCCACTTTGTATCATCAATACCTCAATTTAGTTCAGCAAAATGATTAATTAATATCTATCAAGTATCTATTGACCTTGCATGTTACCCACATCAAAGAAATATGATTCCCGCACTACGAAACAACCCAAAAGGAAGGGATGAAAACGAGGTCAATGTGGTTTTCCAATAACATCAGCATTTCAACTACATCTGTTTGACGTCTTCTTTCTGCTTTTGATGCACTTGAGGGCTCCGCGATACTCACCATCAGTTCCAGCATCCGAACCTCTCTTCCCAAAAAAGCATTACCAAAATACTAAAATTTTATTTCCTACGATCAGCAGAAATAGAATAGAGTATTTTCAGGCAGTAATAAAAAATTGTGAACTCAATTGAGAGTTTTTAAGTCTCTAATTTTAAGTAGAAGAGCCCCATCACTCCGGGCTGCGACGAGTTGTGAGGTCTTTCGTCTGTCCTATTTCCAGCCTAGTTCTTTGTTTTTGCGAACGTTTCCTTAACTTGCGAGTTCATGGATTGCAACATTGAAAACCATAGAAACCAGTGATGAAGAGAAAATTTGGTTGGATAAGAAAAAACCGACTTTCGGACTAGACATTGTTTAAAGTTTAAACTTTAAGTCGTCGAGCTAAAATAACATCAGTTTCGTGAGTTCGATGCGGATCTTTCATCCTCCTTGCTCTTCTGCTTCGACGCTCGTTCAACAGCGTCACCATGGCCGCTGTTGCGGCGTTAACGTAATATCCTCAACGTAAAACTGCTCGATGTGGGCCAACGCGTGGGTGCCACTTTCGCATTTGCTCGCTGAGATGAAGAGAGTGCGAAGGGCGAACAGCGGAAACGCGGACGTAAGAAATTCTTCTATCATCAATACGTGTACAACCTTGGAAGGGATGCAAAAAAAAGGATGCAAGAAAGTTTTAATAAGGAGGTTAAGAAAGACCAGGGAGAATATTGAAAAAAATAATTAATTATCATCTTAAAATATATTTGTAATAAATATTAATAATAAATATGTATTAAGATATTCTACGAGAAAGATTTTCACTTTAACAGGAAAAAAATCAAAGAAAATATCATTTTTAATAACAATTATTGTAGGTCAAAGTTTTATTCTGTTTTTTAAGTTTAGGCTATTTAAAAATGATCGGATTTTAATCAATGAGTTAACAAGTGAGTGAGTTATCAGTTATCAATTATTTGTAATCAGTTAACAATTTTTGAAGCCTTCACCTTCTTAGATTTTTAAATTAACTCCTAATTTTTAAACTGCAGCTATTTGTTTATAAATTTTCCTTGAATTTATAACGTGTGCATTTAATAGTTAAAAATGAGATATTAATTTGAAAATCTAAAAAGGTGAAGGCTTTGTATATTTTTAAATAAACAAACTGAACCCTCATTGATTATGGAGGAATTGGACAATCGGAAAAAAAGTTAGTCCAAGCGCATATTTCCTCAGGTTTTTCATTTTAAACAGTTTTTTAAAGGGTTAGTCAAGGTTGGAGCACCCAAAAGAAAGTCAATTTTTACTATTTTTTTCGAAGACTGGTTTATTTACTTTTAAATAAATATTATACCATTCTAACCTCAAAATCTCAACTTTGACATGATTTTTCGGCTCTCATGGTATAAAATACTGTTCGATACGTGTGTGAGAGATGATTTTTAGCGCACTTGACTTTTCTCACTCGCTTCGCTCGTGCGAAAAACGTCTCGTACGCTAAATAATCACCTCTCACACACGTATCGAAATGTACTATTGTAGCATTCTAGTAATGCATGTTTTAAGAAGGTACAATAATTTTTTCATGGGAAAATAGTGACCAACAAGCGAGTTACAGCCAATCTCCCAGAGTTCCAAAAAATAGTATATTACGCAACATGTGCGTAAAACCGTACGCACGAGTCGCATACGATATTTTTTGACAGCGTGCGTAAAATGCATTTTTAATACACCCACATTAGTAGGTGTGACATAAGCGGTTTTACGCACTAATATGGGTGTGCAAAAACGCATTTTATGCACACTGTGTGAAAATAGTACATTTCGATACGTGTGTGAGAGGTGTTTTTTTAGCGCACGAGACGTTTTTCGCATGAGCGAAGCGAGTGAGAAAAGTCAAGTGCGCTAAAAATCACCTGTCACACACGTATCGAATAGTATTTTATACCACGAGAGCCGAAAAATCATGTCAAAGTTAAGATTTTGAGGTTAGAGTGGTATAAAATATCGTATGCAACTCGTGCGTACGGTTTCACGCACATTTTGCATAATATACTATTTTTTGAACCTCTGGGAAATTATCTGTAACTCGTTTGTTTATCACTATTTTTCCATGAAAAAATTACTGTAACTGGGTGTGTCATAAGTCATTTTACGCACTAATATGGGTGTGTAAAAACGCATTTTACGCACACTGTGTCAAAAAAGACGTTTTGCAGTGTACACGATATCTAAAGAACAGCTTATCCGATCGTTACCAAATTTTTACCAGTTATTTACAACATGAAATTCTCGTCATTGATCGTTGGAATTTTGAATTAGTCGATTATTTTTTTTACAGCAAAAAAATGAACGTTTTTTTCGCCAAAAATTCTGTTTAACCATTCGCCATTTTGTTAAAAATTTAAACATTGGTTAATGCTTCGATTAAGGGCGAGAATTTTATGTTATAAATAACTGGTAAAAATTTTGTAACGATCGGATAAGCCGTTCTTTAGATATCGTGTACAACGCAAAACGCCTTTTTTTTTGGAACTGTGGGAGATTGGCTGTAACTCGCTAGTTTGTCACTATTTTACCATGAAAAAATCACTGTAATTTCTTAAAACATTTATTATTTGAATGCTACAATATTTATTTAAAAGTAAATAAACAAGTCTTCGAAAAAAACAGTAAAAATTGACTTTCTTTAGGGTGCTCCAACCTTGACTAACCCCTTAATCAAATTTTTTAAAGTCGAAATGCGGAAAGTTTTATTTCTGATTAAATAATAAACCATTAAAAGTAATTAATAATTGAAGTTATATAACAAATAATTAATAAAGTAATAAAATTACACATTTATTTCCATTCGGAATCTGCAGACAGATTTCGGTGAACATCACTCAAAAAAAATCAGAAATAAAATTATTTTATTTCTGATTAAATATAAAAAATTATACATAAATAAAGTTAAATAATGAATAATTAATAAAGTAATAAAATTACCCATTTTTTCCATTCGGAATCTGCAGACAGATTTCGACTAAAATCACTCAAAAAAATGTCTTAACCAGAATTCTGGTTAAATATACCCTTACTATTTTTTCTGGTTACAGAAACTAGAATTCTGATTGTTTTAACCAGAATTTCTGATCGTTTTAACCAGTACTTCTGAATACTTTAACCAGAAAAAATAGTAAGGGCTTATTTAACCAGAATTTTTCTAGTTTTTCTTGAGTGATCAGCTAAAATTGGTCTAAAGATTCTAAATGAAAAAAATCTGTAATTGTTATGCAATTGAAAATTTTGATGGGTTATCTGGCCGGAAATCAAATTTTCCACATGACGAATAAAAATGATTTGATAAAAATTCTGCTTAAAATTAAAAATCTAAAGAAATAGGCGCTTTGATCTTTTTTTCGGACTGTCTGACCAATTTCGCCTTAAAATTCGATCGTTTTTAAATAGTGCAAATTTAAAACACTGCATAAAACTTTGACCTACTATAATTGTTATTAAAAATGTCATTTTTTATGTTTTCGATTGTTTTCCTGGTAAAGTGAAAATTTTTCTCTTAGAATATGAGTTAAACAACATTACTTATATATTTTAAGATGATAATTAATTATTTTTTTCAAGAACCTTCGTGGCCCTCCTCAACCTCCTTAATTTTATAAGATTAAGTTCGTGTAAATCGTAGACGAATAATCTTCATGGCATTCGACATTGGCAAATGTCCATTCATTATCATTCATTTCCATTCATTACTGCTTATCTTGTCTGCATCATGATTTACAAAGGAATAGTCAATTTTACAGAAATAGAACTATATTCAATGTTAAAAAAACATATTGCTAATTTGCAAGAAATATCATTGGTATCTTAGCTCACTTCCACTTCTCGTCATAAAATGACGATAATCCTACATGTAGAAAAAAATCTGTTGAATTTACAGATTTTTACCTACACGGAGAAAAATAAATCTGTAAAATTAACAGAATCATCTGTTAAAATAGGGACAGCAGATTTTTTTCTGTCTTTACAGAAACTTCTGTTAACCTTAGAGTGGTCAGTAAATTAAAGTGGTACTTAAACTTACAGTTGGTCAGTAAATTTAACAGATATTTATATAGAATTAACAAATATGTCTGTTAGGATAAAATTTGTTAGGAAAAAGATTTCAGATTTTATTAATTAAATTAAAGTGGTCATTTAACTTACAGTTGGTCAGTAAATTTAACAGATATTTATATAGAATTAATAGATATGTCCGTTAGGATAACATTTTTAAAGAAAAATTACAGTTCCCTTAAACTAACAGACATTTCCGTAAATATAATAGAAAAAATCTGTTGTTTCTATTTTAACGGATGATTCTGTTAATTTTATAGATTTTCTTTCTCCGTGTAAATTCAAGAAAAATGATGACAGCATATTAAATCCTGCATGAAAAAAATCTGTAGAATTAACAGAAGTCATCTGTAGAAATGGAGATAGCAGATTTTTTCAGTTATAACATTAATGTTTTTCAGTTATATTTACAGAAATTTCTGTTAAACTAACAGATGATTAGTAAATTTAACAGACATGTCTGTAGAATTAACAGAAACGTCTGTTAGGTTAACATTTTCAAAAACATTAGAATTCCGTTAACTTAACGGACATTTCTGTTAATTCTACAGATATATCTATTAAATTTATTAACCATCTGTTAGTTTAACAAAAATTTCTGAAAATAAGACAGAAAAAATCTGCTGTCCTTATTTCAACAGATGACTTCTGTTAATTCAACGATTTTTTTCTCCGTGTTTTGTTTTTACTAATATTTTCGGTAAATCTTAAGATTTGTCAGTACATCTAACAGATTATTGCTAAAAATTACAGAAAAACATATGCTATCCCCATTTCCGTATTAAAGGAACTATTTTTCTCCGCTTAGATGTTTTTTTATGTTCTCATCTTCTTAAAAACTGGAAGATTCTTGGCTAAAATTTCATCAATTCATAATCTTGAAAGACGTTTTGTAAGCAACGTAATTCACGTTTGTATGTTTCCAAAACTATTCATTTCAAGAGATCTTGGCACTTATAAAACTAATGATGTATATTGAAGTTTCTTCTATGTAAAAAGTCTAGTTGCAAACAGATGTTAAACAATTACGTGTAAGAAGGTTGTGAAATCATACTTGATCGCGAAAAATTCATTATATGTTAAAGAAAAAGGAGTTCCGCCTTCAATATTGCAGCATATTTTCGATCGCTAATTAAAATGTAGTAAGGAAACATTATCGAATATATAGATATATGTTTACATGACATTCTTGTCTCATTGCCAGTTTGACCTCTCTAACTACTCCCTGTCCTCTTACATCAAAATATGTGATACACCTGTATCAGCTCTCTAAAGAATCAGTTACAATTTTTATTAATTTCAATCGATAACTAAATTCTCGCTATAAATTAGTTAATGTTGACTGATTTATCACGGAGAAAAAAATGTGTTAAATTAACAGGAGTCATCCCTAAAAATAGGGTTAGCAGATTTTTTTGTTATATTTATAGAAATTTTATATTTATAGAAATTTAAACTTATGAGTTTTACACAATTTTATATAAACATCAACAGAAGTATCCGTTAGGTTAACAGATTTCTAATCTTTCTTAAAATCTGTTAACCCAACAGATATTTCTGTTGATTTTACAGAAAAGCGAATAAAATCCATAAGCTTAACAGAAACTTTTGTTGATCTTATAGAAAAGCGAATAAAATCCATAAGCTTAATAGAAATTTCTGTTGATTTTATACAAAAGCGAATAATATCCATAAACTTAACAGAAATTTCTGTAAATATAACAGAAGAAACCTGCTCTCTCTATTTGAACTGATGACTTCTGTTAATTTTGCAGTTTTTTTCGCTGTTATCGCTAAAAGAATATAATAGGTGTATCATTAATAGCTGTTAGATAGATACTAAGTTGCATAATCGATCAAGCTTCGCTTGGACTCAGAAGATTTCGAATTACTATCATGCAAATTCCTGCATTTCTGCGACAACATGTACCACTTTAAATCTCGAGTGTTAAAGATGTGTTAAAGATCAAATATTTCTTACCAGTGAGATAACCTGTTCAATAAAGATTATTATAAATGCCAAAATTTGAAAAATATATGACAATAAAAATAATGCTTTGCAATTGGCAATCAAATTTGATGTTTCATTGCTGTATTGTTCTTGGCATTGGATGCAGATTATTTTCAATTTTTTTTAACCATTGTTTTCCTGAAGATGACGTCGATACCCTAATTTTATCGTGGATACTAAATATATAAGAAACACGAGATGTTATATAAAGGAAAACTATTCACAAACAATAAGCATATCTCACTCGAAGATTATTTATGATAAATTCGGTTTTTGCGTTTAGAGACTTTACTACCCACGTTTTTTTTCAGGCCTCGTTCATCAAATTTGTAGCGCATTCCAGATGTGATACCTTTCCAGATTTTTGTAGTAGAGGCGACGATGTTTCGTTCGCGATTCTTATATATTTTTAGCGTGTCCTACTTCGAGAATTGATGCGAAACAAAGTTTATAATGTTACCAAATTTTATCCACCGAAAAACAAAAAAAATGAAAATTTTTTGGAGTATTTGTGAAATTTGATTCACGAGGAGTTTTCTTTTGCAATCTTGGGGAAAGTAGCTGCAAGTTAAATGTAAGGATTATTTTGAAGATCTCAAATCTTAACATCAATGGCATTTATAACACGGAGAAAATAAATCTGTAAAATTAACAGAGAGCAAATTTCTGTTAATACTAAAATAATGTCTATTTACAGAAATTTCTGTTAAACTTACAGATGGTGAAAGAAATAGAAACAGAAATATCTGTTAAATTTGGATAGTCAGTAAATTTAACGGATATTTCTGTATTAATGCAGAAATATCTGTTATTATATTTTTGTATTAACGCAGAAATATCTGTTAAATTTAACAGATATTTCTGCATTAATATAGAAATGTATGTTAAATTTACTGATCATCTAATCTGTTAAAACTGATTATCTAAATATTTACTGGCCATCTCTAATTTTAACAGAAATTTCTGTAAATAGATATTTTGCAGTATTAAAGTATTAACAGAAATATCTGTTTATTTAACAGATACAGTACCAGCCAAAAATATGAATACACCTGTTTTTTTGTGAGATGCATAAGTTCTCATAATTTTTATAATCTACGAGATAAAATTTTTTCCACAAAATAATACGAAAG
>JBAGKK010515146.1:0-13673 GCA_037177015.1 Euceroptres primus
TGCTTTAATATATTCTTTATTATTTTCCGCAATTTCAGCATGATACTTGAATTTCTCTCTTATTAAAATAAGTTTGAATGCCTCTAGGGCTCGCGATTTTGCTTGCGACTCATTTTATTGATTCTTTAGAAATTAAATCAGGTTTAATTTTCTCAAAGCGCTCAGGACTTTTGAAGAGATTGCTGATCAAGTTTGTGTTAACAAATAAAACAGTTGTCCGTTAAAAAATATTGATTTTGGGAATTCAAACTTTTATTAAAGAATTATTATTTGAATTTAAGGTTCCATAAGGCCTTTCTTGTAAATTAGTTTGTTCTAGTTACCCCGTGGCATAAGGTTAAAATCCTTTTTATTGGAAAATGTTGAGTCTCGAAATTGTACTTTTTTAGGAACTAAAAAAGAAGCTTCATTAGGTGCTAGAGGGTTCCGTTCTTTTAGTTCTTTGATGAAAAATGTTGATTCTCACAAGTTAAATCTATTTCTAGGTATGTTTTAAATACCATGTTTGAAAAAGCGACACTTCACATTGATTAATTATTATAATATGCCACATGTCAACCGTTAAAAAAGAATCGACAATTAAATTGAAACACAACCACGCGATCAGTGTATGACCTGGCACATTCAGTTATTGTTTCTAAAAAGACTGCCATTCTATTAGTAAGCATATTTGCATTCATGAGGTGAAGCAAGTAGTCAATTATGTTGGGGTTAATTGAATATGAGAACTATTAATATGAGCAATTAATATAGTAAATAAAAATTAATAAAATGTAGTCATGTGTAGGAGATTGAACTGTCTTTGGAAAACTAATGAATTTCCTACTCATTTTGTTAAAATGTCCAGATGATAAACCACTTTGCAGTGCAGTAAAATATGTTATATGCAAACTAGTTTACTATATACTGCTCTTTTCTTCTAAATTGTGTAATTGTCAAACTGAATGCTAACTTTTGTTAGTTTTGTTTTACTTAAGGAGAATTACTCACTGTTACGAATACAGATATGCCATAAAATGGGCTTAGGGTCTACTTTTAAGACCAAAAATCGGCTTAAATATAGCTTTAAGACAAAAAATTGGCTTAATTTAAGGATTAAAAAAATTAAACTGTAAAAAATGTAAGACTTTTTTCTGTGTAGGAATTAATAGGAAAAAAGTATCAAAGTAGAAAATTGAAACGCATGATTCCATCCATATCCTCGAGCTTCGTACATTTATCAAATCTTATAAATAAATAACTGAAGCAGAATACTTTCAACGTGAGCACTTCGATGGCAAGGCAAGTACACACTATATATACGCAAGATGTAACCTTGTAACCAACAACAGAGTTGGTTGACCCATCTACCTACACCTCTCAAGTTCGTCCTGAGGAGTTGCCTTCACGCTTGCGATTTCATTTTAATATGTGATTATAATAAAATTTTCTAAAAACACACTGAGAAAAATAGATAGTGAAAAGGAGGGGAAGTTTTTATCAAGATATTGAACTATGGGACAGCTATCTAAGATATTATGATATAATATCTAGATATTATGATTTAATATATGAGATATTATATTATAAAATCTAGATACGACACCTAACTATCTCAGATAGCTATCCCATAGTTCAATGTCCAGATATTAAATTCCCCTTCTTTTCACTGTCTATTTTTCTCAATGCAGATGCCATTCAATTGTGGAATTAAATCTCATTACCTGTCCAAAGTTTCCAGAAAGTCAAAAGGTTTTCAAAAACTCCAAAAATGCATTTCTTTTTAACGTCCTAAAATGTATACTTGATTACATAAATGAGGCATTATTTCTCAAGTGTGGCATTACTTCTCAACCCCAAAAATGAATATCTCCGATCGGGCTCAAATTTACAAAAAGTTCAATCCTGTTAGATGGCACTTCAAAAAAAAAAGATTGATCAGTTTGGTCAAAAACTCGTTTTCGCCAGATTTTTTTCGCGCACAGAAAAAATATTTTGAATTTACCAGGTTACTTAAAATTAAATTTTTCAAAAACAACAAAAAACGACATTTTGCTATTTAAGGATCTGAAATTAAGCATTTCAAGCTTTACTTTTAGTTTTAAAAAAAGAAAAAAAAGAGTCGAACTTAAAAAAATAAAAAATATTTTTGATTTTCAAAAATGATGGCTAAATTTTAAATTTTTCAAAAATTTTTTTATTTCGTTCGAAATATTGGGAAAAATCTATCGAAAACGTTTGAGTCAACATTTTTATATGCTATGCATAAAAAGATATTTATATCCGAAATAGAGGCTCTTTGCGCAAAGTACAAAAATTTCATCCCCTCTACCTCGGCGAGTTTTTGACCAAAATGATCAATCTTTCTTTTTGGAAGTGCCATCAAATAGGACTAAACTTTCTGTAAATTTGAGCCCGATTGGAGAAATTCATTTTCTGGGGTGGGTAACTTGAGAAATAATGCCCCAAATACGGATATCCGCTGTTTATACCTCGTTTCTTATAACTGTGCACTTATACCAAAACTACAGGCTTTTCTCTATATTCTCTGCATGAGATTTCAAATTTAAACAGAAAGGTGTTATTCAATCTATAGAAACTTGCAATCTTATTCCATCAAATTGCAGCAGCACGTACAAACAAAATCTTCTTGATAGTGTCAGCGTTATCTTCTAACAATATAAGTTTAGATCAAGAATTTTCGAGTTTCTAGTAGGTGTTTCTAGTCTGGAATATCGTCAATGTATATGACTTTGGAGAGTAAGTCGAGTAATTCGAAGTTCGGGTTCTATATACTTTGCAAGATATCGTTTGTAGGAAGATCTGATCTTAGAGTGCTGTGGTGTAGCATCCCAGATTTTCAGTAGGAGTCTGTCGCTACTATCGATAATCCCGAAAACCACGATTTTCCTCATTGGTGGTTCGACCCTAAATAATCGTATCATTGTTTTAGGAGGTGCGGTGGAGGGAAGCTAGTGTTACGAGAGAGGAAGAAAAAGATAGAAAGGGAGAGAGAGAGAGAGAGAGAGAGAGAGAGAGAGAGATGTAGCGGATCGGAATGGTGAAGAGTAAAGTGTAGAGTAGACTGCAGTTGTGCGCCTCTGGCGTGATGGTTCAGAAGGATTACTTACTACTACCTCTGGAAGTAGCGGGGAGCAAGAAATATAGTGAGACGGAGGTAAATAAACAGGGAACAAGAGAGGGGGAACATTAGGGCGACAGCAAAGAGGAATAGGGAGGAAGTGAGAGAGGAGAGGATAATGAGAGATATCACGTCGTTAATCATGGTCCAATTGCTTCAACATGCAAATGGACTTGCTACTGCATTGTGGCACATAATATTCAATCATCTCTCTCCATCGATTCTTGTGGATTTAATTGAAGAAAGGGTTCGCTTGAAGAAAAAAGAAGCACTGTATGGGCGGCGGTGTCATTTACCTCACGACGACGATATTGTGTACCGCTTCAATTTTAAATTCGAGACAGAAGAACTTGCTTGGAAAGGCATAAAAGAACCTCCTCAGCCACACTCGACAGAGTCCTTGGCCATGGATCATTAACCAGGGCAGACCTCAAAATACGAAATCGCGCTGAAAATCACGATCCTTTGAGAACCTAACTCCCCCAATTCGAGTACCAGCGGACGATAAGAACAAACTAAATTTCCGTGTCATTTTTTATCCGAAATTGAACGGAAAATTTTCAAATCTTGTTGGCAACGACATAAACATGATAAACATGTCAACGTGTTTTTTCTCGTGTCCGCACTGTTCGAAATAAAGAAGAAGCCTCTTGCTATTTTTCTAACTCGATATGTGTGACGTGAAACGCAGACACCAGCTTTACGACCGAAAAATCGATTTTAAGATTTTTATTGATTCTGAATAATAAAGATTTCCTCTATCGAATAAAAAATCCCCATCGTTCCACGATCAAAATTGAATTTTCTAGAGCTCAAAGTTGTACGAGCGCCCCTTTATCTTCCTTCGTCTTCCTTTCACTTTGATCCGCTTTTTCTCGTAAACTCATTTTCGGTCGTAAGGCCGGTTTCCTCGTTCCACGTCACATCTAGCTGTTATTAACCCCATATCCACCATAAAATGTATGCTACACTCATGTGTAAATGTTAATGATTAAAGTTCATTACACTGATGTAATGCTTTTAAATAAGCAACTGCTGAAATAAACGCAATTCTATTCAAAAGACCTTTCCGATAATATTCATGTTTTAATAATATAAAATATTTTTGTGCTGTTACGTCCCCGTAACTTAATTAACAATTATAATAATAATAATTAAGTTTATGCTTTAATCTGACACGATACAGGGGAGATAAGAAGGGCAGCGTTTCATCCAATATTAGGGTAGAAATCGGAAAATCTATTTTTAGCTGTTTATCAATGTACCACTGTTTTTAAATATTGTGTTCCGAGATAAATGCAGAAATAGAATCAATATTCTCTTTGATTGTGTCTCCCTAATTTTTTCCCTTTTCGACTATCTAGGAAATCAACCTCAGTTCTTGAAAATCAAAAGTACATAGGTGAAAATGGGATGATTTAAAACAGAGGGATCATTAATTAGGAGTATCTCTCCACAACCCCTTAAGATATAAAATACTAAGTTCTTACAGTTGGTATCGCTTTTGGCTGAATCTATGAAGCATAAACAACCTCCAACCTCCTAGGGTTGGAAAACTGCACTAAAAAGTCGACTTTCGATTAATCGACTTTCAATTTTCAAAAAGTCAACTTATTATTATATATATTCCATTTAAAAATAATCTTTATAATTTGAGTTTCTTCATTGAATTTTCTTCAGTGCAATATCATTATATTTTCCTATTGAAGCTCAAACTTTCGGCTCTGCTGGAAGTCAAAGTGAAGACTCGTTTGGTAAAATATTATCGTTACAGGTCTCTTTTCAGCAAGAGAGGTTCCTTTTTGTTGCAATTCGCTCGAAAGCAAAAATCCATAATAATAGAAACTCCAGTGTTTTCCCTGATGAGATTATGCAGTAAACTCTGACTGGATTGACAGTTGTTGTCAGTTGCTTAAAATATTGATCTATCTCGCGTCTAGGTTTTTAAACTATTAAGGCAGCTCAGGTAGCATCGCGAAATTGTGACAGGATCGATTTTTCTTGTTCGTCTGGACATCGTAATGCATTCACATAAATTATTCCACAGATGTTCCTCAAGAAATCTTCAAAATTTTATGAAGTTGACGCTTAGAACGTTTTATCTCAAAAAACAACCTTCCTTCTCTTAAATCAATATCTTCAATTTCTACTGATTTCTTCTTTTAAATGTCTTCATAAAGAGTTTCTATGAGTTGAGGAGAGAAAAATAAAAGAAGTAGAAGAATATGCAAAAATGGTATAGACTGCGCGTTTCATTTCAGAGTTCATATTTGATGTCAGGTTAACAAAAAACGTAGCATCCGCTTCAAACATCCTAAAGGAGCCTCTTTTATAGCCGACAACCTGAAAAATATTCAGCAAAAATATTTTAATTTCAGAATGCACTATTAAATTGTCAAACTTTTCCTTCTTTGTTTTTCTTGTCTTTAAAGGTTTTTAATTTGTCAAGTCTTAATCGCCATATTTCTTGATATTGAATTTTGGTCGTTAAATTGTTGGTCTTTTTGATTTCTGAATTGATTGATCATTTGAAATATTAAAATATTAGACTGGATACCAATAATAAAATATCCGAATAGATTAATCCCATTTCCATCAGTCATGATGCGAGTTAGAGTGTATTATTCAGATTAAGACTGAGATTCATTGACACCGGAGGGGCATCAAGACGAACATGTCTCAATTAGCATTTAACCTTCTGTTTACTCAGCATCATCCGTAACTCTAAGCCAATTTTCTTCTCGAAACGAGATGCGAACTCGCAAATATACCAGAATTTGAATTACCTGCGAACACGATCCTCGGACAGTTAAACACAATAACGAGATTTTCACGTTGCGAAACAATGGCAGCATCGCCTTATGCCCTTCGGTTATGATAAACTGATACATAATGCAAGCTTAGGTTACAAAACCAAGCAGTAATTAGCTCAATGGCGCCAGGGCTTGGGAGTGTCTGGGTACATCAGTAGTAATCTTCAGCACCGTAATGAGTTCCAGAGATTACTTTCTTTTTATTGATTCCACAAGAAGTATCCATCGTTCTGAGATATTTCGCAACGCGTTTAGCATGTCTATTTCAACGGAACCTGTGGTGTGTGCAACCTGAGACCAGTTCAGTGTGCACTGTACAATGTACAATTGAATACACAATTACACACTTGATCACGAAATAACCTTGAACCCAAACGGTTTCTTCATGCAGGACAAAAGTTGCAGTTAGGATTTTCCTAGAAAAGTTGTGGTTTTTGTGTCAGAAAAACTTGAGATACTTTTCGTTCAAAGCTGCAGTCCCTCGAAGTAAAAATGTGCATGCTAAATATGAATGTGCATGCTAAATTTTGAAAAATTAGGTTTCAATGATGTTTCTGAGTTAGGTCAATCGAATATAATCGATTATTTTTAGAAGAGTGCCAATCTTCTATAATTTGCGTCAACAAAAAGTGTCAACAAATGCCAGGTGAAAAGTTATTTAGTAAAATAATGATTTATTAAAATAATGATTTAGTAAAATAATGATATCCTGAAAAAAAAAAGATTCAAATGAAATCAATTGATTGCAATTCAGAAGTGAAATCGTCAATCGACAATTTTGATGAAATGTATAATTCAATTAAAACATAGTAAATTGCATTCAATGTCTAATTCTTAAGTTGCGATTGGAAAATTCGTCCGCGAACTGAAACTTTGATTCGCATAAATAGACAATCAGTATCAAATCGAACTCCAATCAAGGCTATTCAACAGTTATTTCCTTCAAACTACTTCGACCTAAAGCTTATCAGAAACACGTGGGAAGTTAATCTGTTTGTAATGAAATTATAACGTAACACATCTTGCGAAGAGAGTAATAAAATTTTGCATGCGCAAAAGTTGCTTGCTTTCTTGGATATAATGAGACATGGCTAGGTGTGCACTGTGCATGTACGCGTTGCATCGGTTCGCATTGGCAAAGCTATTGCAATTGTAGACCTATGCATATCCACGATTATATCGTTAAGGGCGTGTGATACATTATTATGTCACACATTATCGACAGGCTATAAAAAGTATTCGGCGGTCCTATTTTTAAACAAATAAAGATATCGCGTTAAAACTTAAGGAAATAATAGAAAACATGATGACGCATGGCTGTTATGTGTTATTTTTCCAAGATTTTGAAAAAAAAATTATTTTGAGAAAAAAATTTTTTTTAATTTTTGAAAAATTAGACATAACTGCCATGCGTCATCATGTTTTCCATTATTCCCTTAAGTTTTAATGCGATATCTTTATTTGTTTAAAAATAGGACTGCCAAATATTTTTTATACCCTGTCGGTAATTCGTGACATCATAATATATCACATGTCCTTAACAAGTATCAAGGCAATAATACCCGCAATGCCAATGACATGAGACACATTCACTACGATCATGTCACGATTTTTTGAACCATAATTTTGAATCGAAGGAATAGTCGAGATTGGGCAGTGATAGGGAAAACTACTTGATAGAGCCATTGGATGCTGAAGAGAGAAACTGAAAAAAAGTGGGAGTAAAAGAAAAGAGCTGCAAGGAGTTGGCGTCACGCTGTCGTGTACACCGGTTTTGCCTTGCTCCCCCCTCGCAACGACACACGCGCACATACTAACTCACATACGCATACTAACTCAAACATACTAACACACACACACACATACTAACTCAGAGGCACAAGCGCGCATGTGTACGAACATTCACTCACATATGCTCACTTGAATACAAGGAAAGACGTACATCGAACACAACGCAGCATCGCGAATAACGCGAGGGGGGCGAGGGAGTGCCACGTCTATGCGTGCGTGTCAGATAATTGTCTGTAATTGCTGGGCAGGATAATTAGCGATCAACAATAAGCCTCTCTGCCTTGGCTGTATCTTATACTATAGCACGAGTAGAGGAGAGTGTATGCTGTATGGTTCAACGTTTCCTTGTACCATGTACATGTATCTGTCACAAACTCAAACAGGTATAGTAGCCCAGTCGACCTGGGATGCTGCTAATAATATGCTATGCAATACCATGGTGGTTATGCTAGCGGTCGAACAGAAGCTACCGAGGTTGACCGATGGGTCCAGTTGTCACTTTTTGATTGTGTTAAATTCAAACACTCGCTGATTATACCCTTGTTTAAACTATCATGGATATGTATAGTTTTTTAAAAACAATTTCTCTACCTTCCCCAGTCAATTTTTCCTTTTTTCGTTTAATTATCAAACATGCTATTGCTATGCAAATATGTTATGTGCAAATATGAAGGTCATTTACTTGTTATAAATGAATAAAGTGAAATAAACGCTATTACTCGTAACAAAGCATTTTGATGGAAAAGTAATATCGTAACATTTGCTATTAGAGTCGATAATTTGTGTCTATTACACGCTTTTGCTCCTTTGTATTCAATATCCCGTATGCCAATGCATATTTCATCATGTTTTTGTAACTATCTCGTTGTAAACATGAAATTGAAGTCAAAATTTCGAGAGAATTTTACCGGAGATATTATTATTATTGTTTCAACGACGACCGACATAATATGTGTAAATATGGATCATAAAATTTATAAAAACATTTTTCGAAAAGTTTGTCAAGTACAAACAAAATATTTCAAGTGTGTAATATACACGTTCATATTCGAGTTGCAGATTGCCAGTACACCGACATACTTAACCATAATCCGCACGTGACTAATCTCTTCCAAGATCCTGCATTGACATATCAAGCTCGGGATTTTTTTCTTCGGCTAAGTAACGCGATTTTTCCTTCTGGTACACGTCATGATAGAACGCAGGTGCCTAATTACGTGGATTGGCGTCGTGACATGTATGGTGTAGCCTTTTAAGCCTTTTGCGTGATCAATTATCTTTATTCTACCAATGCAAGAGAGCAACTGACTGAAACGTGATCAAAAGTACACGCACTAAGTGACTCATAAGGAGACCCAATATCAGAATTTAGAAACAAAACCATAGAGTCTTTCTGTGATGTAGCATTTTATATAGAGTATACCAAGTTACTTCTTTCTATATACTAATCTGTTGAAATTATAACATTCGTTCGCTTTTTGTACTAATCTTACATAAATTCCAACATAGACAATACTCTCTAAATCTGAGTTAGTCAAATTTCACTAATTCATCAGTGACTCAATTCTAGTAATGGCAATTAGTATAATTCTACTGATAATCAGCAGAAAATTATTAAAATTTCAGTAGATTTCTACTGATTTACCAGTAGAAACGATAACTGAAATTTCAGTAAGCATGACTGAAACATCAGTTATCGTTTATACTGGTAAATTAGTTGAAATCTACTGAAATTCCAGTAATATTCCACTAATTTTTAGTAGAATTATACTAATTGACATAGCTAGAATTGAGTCACTGGTGAATTAGTGAAATTTGACTAATTCAGATTTATAGAGTAGACAATTTATAGACAAATTATTGGTTCATTTATCATATTCAACCATGAATAATAAATTGTAAATCATAAAGAAAATAGAATAATAAAGATAATCACAAATCAAATAGAATAATAAAGATAATCATAAATAAAATACAATAACCCTAAAAACATGAAAAAACAAAGTGTTATATACCAATTTTGGTGCTAAAATCACACGCAACAAAAAGTATCCCGTAAAGGATCATGCTAAGGTATTATCTCTGTTGCAAAAAAATTTGGCTATGTCTCGGAAATTATTTCATTAAATATAGTTAAACATTTAGCTCAGATCGAATGAAGGAATTTAGGAAAATCGCTGTAACCACCAAAGTGGTTACACTTTGACCAATTTAACAGTTTTGGCGATGTGGTAACAAGGTAATAACCTGCATAATCTCGTGAATTCTAACGAAAAACAGTATAAGCCAGAGCTGCTAAAAGAGGGAGGACACTCCTCCGAAGCCAGATGTGCGTTTCCACTACCACTTGAGCTCTGCAATACTTCCAAGATCAGACGATCTTCGAAGTACTAAGGAGCGGTAGTGGTGGTAGAAACGCACATATGGTTCCGAAGGAGTGCCTATCCTCTTTTAGCAGTTCTGGCATAAACGAAGAATTGCAGTAAAGGCAGTAAAGAGGTATGAATGAAACACAAGGGTCTACTTCTAAATTTTTAACGAGAAGTTGACAGCAAAATTAAAACAGAAAATCTCAAAAAGTATACATGTGGTCTCTAAATCTGAATTAGTTGTTTTCTACTAATGAAATACAGTGCACTCTTGCTATCTATCCGCTCGGTAAGTTCCCGATCTTCTTCACACGCATATGAACACACAAAATCGTGTTCCCCACTGAGGCAACTAGTGAGTTTCTGCGCATTTCCGAATGCTCGTGACCCAATTAACAGAACGGAACTGCGAAAAGTGGAGGCCCTTTGTAAGTACCCGATTCTTGGAATTACACTCCCCTACAGCCTCGTCAGATGGGTACTTAACGAGAGTGTACTGTAGTGCGAAATCTTCTACTAACTGATTTAGTAAGAATTTCTACTAGTTTTTAGCGAAAAACTACTAAGTTCTCAAAATTAGTGGTAAAACTAACGGAATTTGTAGTTTGCTACTAAAAATTAGTAGAACTGCTTACTAAAGCAATTGATAAACCGATTTCAATTTGATTTAACGAATACAAAACAATTGAAAAAGGAATGTAAAGTGTGCGTCAAACTGTTTAGACTAACTTTATGCGTTTCAATCCGTTCATTCCTTTTCAGTTTACTCCTTTCAGTTCTAGCAGGGATATTAAATCAACTTTCGAATTCAAGTGTCAATGAGTAACACCATTTAATTACTTCTGTTCAGGAACGATCAGACAGTTTGGCGCTGATCGACATCAGAGTCGAAATGATATTCTCCGTGTTTGGTTGATATAGCATCAACACGGAGAAAAAAATTTGCTATATTATCAGGTTAAGGTTACAGGCTTCTCTGTTAATAAGAAAAACTAATAAACAATGTTTATTACGTATATTATGTTTATTTATGACATTTGATAATTCTAATCTCTAGTTGCATTTAGACGTTCTAGTTTTGTATTTGCTTTACAAACTTTATACTCTTAAAAGTTCAAAAAGGGTTAAAAAGCAATACACTGCTCTCGGGATTAAATGCTGGTTTCGGGTATGGCCTGCAATAGTGGCCTGCGAGTAAAAAATATGTTTTAAATATAACTTTAATATAACGTTTACTTTAATTTAAGTTTTATTTAGTTATTATTTATTGATTATTATATATAACGCATTACCAACACACTGAAAGCGAACTGAAGCGAACTGACGAAATTATCCGCTTAGGGTACTGCCAGCTTTGTAACTACGGTACTAAGAAACTTCGCTGAGCTCACAGAACCTCTCTCTCGCCCCCTTGGACCCCTCACCCTCGGCGAAAATTCGTGGAAGGAATTATGTCAAGGGGAAGTATATCACGAGAGTAGTGTACATTGCAATGTTGAAAAAAATACGTATTTTCCTCGTCTTAGGGACCTCTGTATCCTAAGACAGGTTCCTTATAAAAAAAAAAAAAAAATAATGTTACTAGACACTTAATCTTGATAAATTTTATTCTTAGCATATTATTTAAACATATTCTGCAGAGTAAGGTTTTCCAAAGTGAACACTCAACATATAGAACGCTTTATCAAATCTAAAAAGAAAAACTTCAGGCACTTTAACTAATCCCTTGTAAGATGAATGAATTTGAATGAATGAATTTAATACAAAGTGTATTTTTCAAGATTTTAGAAACGGGTTCCTAAACTTTTCAATATTAAGGATCGATAGAAATTAGAATAGCTCTATAGTACAAAACATGTATTAACAACGTAAAAAATATATTGGTGAGATTGGAAAACAGCGATTGATTTTGTCCAATTTAAGATCGCAAACTAATAAAAATTTAATTAATGAATTAATAAATCAATAATTAAAATAATAAACAATAAATACTTTAACAAAGAATTTTGCCATGTCTGGTCTTAAAACTTCGTCTGCTATCTGTAGCACGATAAATTAAGTGATTTTCGTCATTAAGAATAATGTCGGGTATTCCAAAACCAAAATACACCCAGGGCCCACTTTAGGAGATGGGTTCACTTAGAGGAACCTTGCTCTACCTTTGCGAGAAGTGATTTGAGTAAAAAACAATATGATAAGTAAAATAAGCATCAAATAAAGTAAAATATAAAATAAGTATTAACAATGTTATGAAGAACTTACTAATTATGAAAAGTTGTGAAATACAAAATATTATTTTTCTTCGGATTAATATTTCTTGATATAAATTAAAGAAAATACATGTTTAAAAAATTTCTTTCTTAAGCCCACATAGGACCGTATTATAAGTCTCGCATAATCATTGCTTTTTTAACTCTTCTTATTAAACAGCACAAAAATAAACAAAACGCAAGTTTTGCTTTAAAGCTTAGAGAATTATCTATAAATGAAATAAAAAGTACTTTCAGTTTCAAATCAAGAAAAACTATTAAATTACGACTTTTTGAAAATGAAACATATTTTTGATTTTTTTTAAGTTCGCCTCTTTTTTTCTTTTTTTTAACTAAAAAAAAAAACTTGAAATGTTTAATTTCAGATCCTTGAATAGCAAAATGTCTTTTTTATGGTTTTTAAAAAATTGAATTTTAAGTAACCTGGAAAATTCAAAAAAATTTTCCTATGCGCGAAAAAATTTAGAAAATTTTTTGCATTTACAGTTCTTGATAAGAAACAATATTCTAAAAACGGAAATTCAGAAAAAAAATTTTTGTAAATTTTAGAATTTTTTGAACATTTTCAAAAATGAAATTTTTTGATTTTGGTTAATTGCGCATTTTAATGTGCAATTTACATGTAAAGTACATAATATAATACGTATAAATGTTATTTGTACATTCAAAATGCGCAATTATTGAAATTAAAACATTTTATTTTTGAAAATTTTCAAAAAATTCTAAAATCAACAAAAAATTTTTTTTGAATTTCTGTTTTTAGAATATTGTTTTTCATTAAAATCTGTACAGGCAAAAAATTTTCCGAATTTTTTTCGTGCATAGGAAAAATTTTTTTAATTTACCAAGTTACTTAAAATTCAATTTTTCAAAAACACGGAAAAAAGACATTTTGCTATTTAAGGATCTGACGTTAAGCATTTTAAGCTTTATTTTACGTTTTAAAAAAAGAGAAAAAAGGGTCAAACCAAAAAAAATCAAAAATATTTTAAATGTTCAAAAATGATGGCTAAATTTTAAGTTATTGAATTTTCTTTTATTTCATTCGAAAGATTGGGAAAAAATCTATCGAAAACGTTTGGGTCAAAATTTTTTATACACATACATAAAAAGATATTTATATCCAAAATAGAGGCTCTTTGCGCAAAGTACATAAATTTCACCCCCTCTACTTCGGCGAGTTTTTGACCAAACTGATCAAACTTTTTTTTTTGCAGTGCCATCTAATAGGACTAAACTTTTTGTAAATTTGAGCCCGATCGGAGAAACTCATTCTTCGGGGTGAGTACACTTGAGAAATAATGCCCCG
>JBAGKK010515157.1:0-13672 GCA_037177015.1 Euceroptres primus
TCTAATATCTGTAACTGTATCTAGATACTTTTTTTAAAAAGGAACTGTATCTGTAACTAGATACTTTTTTAAAAAAGGAACTGTAACTGTAACCCAACACTGATAGCAATGCATTTATTTGGTTGATGCAACCAAATTTCAGTTGAATGAAACTTTTTTTTGACTGAATGATGGATTTCTAACATTTTTTATAATATACATTTTTTTATTTTACGTATAAAATTAACAATTAAAGAGTGCTTATTTAAGAGTTGTGATAAAATTAAAGACTTATAATAAATATATTTAGTTGAATCAAGCAAATTTTAGTTGGTTTAAAAATAAAATTTGATTATTATATACGGACACCA
The DNA here is from genome assembly GCA_037177015.1 of Euceroptres primus. Taxonomy (NCBI): domain Eukaryota; kingdom Metazoa; phylum Arthropoda; class Insecta; order Hymenoptera; family Figitidae; genus Euceroptres; species Euceroptres primus. The sequence goes on from JBAGKK010515157.1 coordinate 351, forward strand.
AATGTTTGGGTGAGTCAACCAAAATTTGTAGCTGATTTAACCAAACATGAATAATTTGGTATATTCAACTAAAGATTTGGTTCAATCAACAAAAGCCCTGGTTGACTCAATAAAAATTTGGTTTCCTTAACCAATATTTTTGTCTAAATCAACTAAATGATTTGGTTCATTCAACAAAATTTTTTCTGTGCGTATATTCATAATCATGCACTCAGAAAAAAAATTTTGTTGATTCAACAAAATCGTTTAGTTGATTTAAACAAAACTGTTTGTTGAACCAACCAAATTTTGGTTGAATCAACCAAAGGTTTTGTTGATTCAACCAAATCTTTGGTTTAATATAAAAAATTATTTATTTTTGGTTGGGTCAACCAAAGTTTTAATTGTCCGTATAATAAGCAAATTTTTTGAAAGTTGAGCCAACTAAATATTTTTCTGAGTGTGTACATTTTTTTAAGAATGATTAAGAGTTTCTTCTGCGAAATTAAATCAGAAGTCATTATTCAAATATTCAAATAATTCAGGCAACTTTAATTTTTCCTCCACTAATTTTTTTTTTTTAATTTACAGAGGTGAGAAAATAAAAGCCTTGTAAATCACATAAAGGCGCGTAGCTAAATTCAGGAAAGATTGCCTTTTGAAAAAAAGAGCAATGAACAAGTCATCTGAAGAGTAATTGATCCTGAATGAATAAAAGACAGAACTTTATTTTACCAATCCTTTTAAATTCAAATTATATTTTAAATTAAAATTAATTAAATATTTTAAATATTTTGAATTCAAATTAATTAAATATGTCTACTTTTTACATCCTTTATGTAAAATTTCTAACCATAATATTTGTCGCTAATCAATCTATAAACTTGGTTCCTAAAATAATATTTTAAATGAAAATTGTTGGAATTTTTTTTAAAATGAACGTTATGAATATAAAAAATAAATATAAACAATGAATATAAAACAATGAATGAATTTTTAAAATATTTTGCAATATATTCAATATAGTGGAATTATAGACCATTCGGTGTAAATATTATTTTAAGGGCTTTAATAACCGTTGCGTAATGTGCCAATTTTATTTTAGGTTCCAATATCATATTCTATTTTATGACTCATCTTATATCTGTGTCGAATTTTTTAAAATTAAAATTTGTATAGAATATATAAAACACGTGCAAAAAATTGGGTATGAATCATAAAAATTATTCGCACAGATATTGAATATTGATCAGTATGTAAAGTAGAAGCCTTGAATTTTTGATTCACGAGAATGAATAAAACGTTTCTTAATTTGTTGTTCAAGATTAACATATGTAAGAACTGTGAAGTGAAGAGAATATGCATAACAATACTACAAACAAAAAAATTTAAGTAGATGGTTTAAAAGAAACTATGTGAAACTATGTTCTTTAAAAATTGCAAAATTTATTTCATCAAAGGTGCATAAAATATATTATAATGTATTCATTAATTACTATTCTCGAAAATATATTATATGAAAATGGAATAATCATCTTTATGTAAATATTTCATATTTAATTTGTTCAACTGATAAATTATATTTGATTTTAATGAAAATCACCTTCGTAATTATAAACAATGGACAAAGGTTCACATTAAAATAAATTAATCTCTATAGAAACTAAACAATTATTTCTCGGTAAAATTTTATGTAAATCGACAGTATTTTGATTTCGAAAATGCAATTCATATAAATATTGAAATGATTATCATTTTGATTTTAAGTTGGATCATTTTCAACTAGTTATTTTATTGTTTTATTATCAAGTAAGTATTTTATTATTTTACTAAATCGTTTTTACTTCAAATTTGTCTCGACTAATTAAATCTTATGTTTTTTACTTTTTACATTTAGTAAAAAATTATAAAATATGATATATATATATATATATATATATATATATATATATAATATCTTTTTTATTTCTAAATGTTTTCCATATTTTTAATTGAATATCATATATTTGTATTTACTTTTTATATTTGTTGCACCTATTATATTTGCGAATGCTAAAATACCTAATTATTATTTCTCGTTAATATGTTAAATGGTCTAAGCACAATAACAGTATATCTAAGTACCACATCAGAAATACTGAACAATGTTTGTTAAACATTGAAACTATGAACAGGTTAGTATCTTAAAACTCTCTGTGTTTATGTAATAATTTATCCTTTATTTATTTTATTTAATATAATAAATATAAAAATTTGCAAATAATACTTTTTAATTACCCTCAGAAAATTTTAATTCATCCAATTTTTTCAATCAAGTTTTTATACCCCAAATTCTAAAATCTTATTCAATTTACAAAACAAAATTTAATTGTTTTTATGTGAAGCCATTTTACTGGAATGGAAAAGTGATTTTTTTGGGAAACTTGTACAATTTTAATATAAAATAAGGCGAAAAATATTGTATATCAATAAAATAAAATAATTTTGCAAGTTTCAACTAAATTTCTTTCGCAAAAAAATAAAAAGCATTATTATTTAATTTACAGTAGTTTTAAAGTAAAGGAGTGTTAAGAAACTGTTTCCTGGATTTCAGAGGTCGATCTCAACTGCATTTCTTCATTTTCTGGAGCCTTTTATGCTTATCCCTTCAAGTGAGAGTAAAGAACATTTCTTCTGCCGTGGCAAGGCAAATTCGATCTATTGGATTTCCCGAGGGTAGCGGAATGGGGGTACTAAATCAATCATTCACGATCGCCTAATAGGTCTCGAATGCACCCCTTCGAACAATCCTAAATTAATTATATAATTCATAACCACCTTATCCTTTGTTCAATATTTTTTTAGTTTTTTACAAAAATTTTTCTACCTACTTTTGGCAGCATTTCTCTAATTAAAAGTTTTCAAAATATTATTACCTTTTACCAGCTTTTTCTATTATACACATTACAATTGATTTAAAACAGTGAATACCAACAATGAACTATTTTAACAAGATATTTAAAAATCCCAAATAAAAGTATTTCATGAAATCTCAATTATCTTTACATATTCAGTGAATATGTAATTCCTTTGACAAGATTTTAATAATTTCAGATATTTTTTGCTCTGGCAATACCAATAGAGATACCAGATAAATCGATTTCCGTTTCCTATTACTTTGAAGCAAATTACAATCTCCCAGGTGATAAAAATTCCAGTTATTTCGAAGAATATTATCAAAAAAGGAGCATCGACAGACGTTTTGCTTATAATATTATGGAAAGAAAATTGCAGAGGTTTCATTTTCATAGTTAATCGTTGAATTTAAATTAATATCCATTTGTTTATTTTTTTAATATTGTAAATAATTTTGGTTTTAGTGCAGGATATCCGGGAAGAACTTGCCTGTTGCGCACAATTTGCGAGGCTGCAGAAAAACCAGTAATCGAAAATGGTGTAATTGGAGATATTTTACACATACTTTTCACGTAAGTATAAATCATTTGTATAAAAATTATTTAAAATCTCAAGTCTAGTTTAAAAATGACAGTTGATTGAAATTTAATTATGTGATAAACTTCGTAAAATAAATTTGAATTTAATTCCAAAATTTTCAAAGACCAGTGTCTATCAATATTTTTTATATGGATTACAATAATGTTTACAAAAAATAGTTATAAATTTTAAATAATAAACAGAGCTTACTATTAAAAAACTGAAAATAATTATTCAGAAAAGTAATCACAGAAAAATAATTATTTTCTGGAATAAATGCAACAATATAATTGGTTTAAAAGCAATCAGTTCTATATAATTATACACAACAAAAGTCACTTTTCTTTGTTTTGACAATTTGTGTACATACTCCATTTGCATTGAATCGTTCCCTGATTGTCTATTTTTCATCAGAAAAACGAATTCAGTTCTCTGTTTTCAATATTCTTCATTACCAGAGTACATTATTTGCCAACAGAATACACAATTTTGCTTGACTTTATTTTGTAAACAAAAAGAATAAGCAATTATTTGTGACCAAATCGCAGTTGAAAAAACGAGCAAACGCTAAAAACTCATTGAATATAGATGTTAAAGAAAAACTTTCATGAATACTGATTACTCTGCTTTTAATGTTTCTAAATTTATTTTTAAATGAAAATAAAAAAACTCTATGACAATTATTGAAAAATTGTTTAAGAGTATTCAATGATTTCTAATAATTAAAAACAGTGTTTAAATAGTTAAAAAATTTGTTTTTCTTTCAGGCCTTCTGCATCACAAGATGAAAATTTACCAACTGAAATGAAAGAAGCTGAATTTGCGAAGAATTGTGAAAACTGTTATAGCGAGTGTCCTATTAGCTTATTGGATAAGATAAGTTACAAATTAGAGAATTAGTAATCATTTAAATATTAAAATTAGAATTCTAATAAAGGAACTTAATTATTTTAAAAATCATGCTTATATTTTAAAAATTTATTTTATTTCATTACAACGGACTTTGATAGTTTCTATAAAAAAATAATAAATACAAATACGAACAAATCAACTTGTACTGAACCAGTCAGAACCCATAGCACCGAAAAATGCAGCTGCTCCAGATTTTATTGCAGCTCCTGTAGAATCATTCCTAGCATGTTCCTTGGTGGAAATCTTCTTTTTCTATTAACAAATAAGATCAATCATTATATAAAAATTATAAATCTAGCACACAATCCCCAATCATATTAGGAAAATTATCATGTTACGACATATATTATCATATCAGGAAATATCAAATATCAAACTTTCGTTAGTGAAACTACAATCATGATAGCTTTTTCAAAAACGATAATAATAATTATTGAGCTGTTTCTAAAGGGTTTCCTAATTCGTTAAATTTATTCCTCGCTTTCAAAAATTTTTTTCCATTTCCTGCCTTGAACTTCAAAATTGAAATGAATAGAAGTTAATATTGAAAAAATCATGCGAAGGTCATGCAAACAGTCAAAGTACCCAATTTTATTTCTTACCAAGCTCCACCTTCATTTATGTTTTACCATCTAACGTGAAGCAAAGGTCAATCTAGGGATTTCATTTGCACCAATAAATATAAACTAAATAGTGTTCGAACATTGTATCAATATTTAAATGTCCGCCTTTTAATATTGAGGCAACATTGTCTAACAATATTGATACAATCTTAATGACTAATATTCTTGAAAATTTCGCCTTGAAGAATATTGCTCAAATATTTCCGAAAATATTGAGGCAACATGGAGCCAATATTTTATAATATATATTTTATATATGTATTATAAAATTTGATAACCAGGTTCGTAGTAAATATTGATAAAATATTGATTTCATGCTGTCTGGGTGATTCATTTGTATTATTTGACATCATTACCTGCGTTCTTTCTGGCATTGGAACTGCGATAAGTGGCAAATTTTTCGAAGGGGCAGTAACAGCCAATGGAGGGAACCAAGGAGCTCCAGTGCACAAAGCAAGAACACCTGGTGGATCTTTCATGGACTTGGATTTATCCCTAGAACTGTGATCTGTCCTCGCTCCCAATACAGAAAGAAGTTGTTCCAAATGAGGCACTAGGTTTCCAAACATCAGCTGAAAAGTCAGAAATATTACAAGACACATTAAAATTAATAATAATCATTCTCTGAATCATTTTCTAAATTCTTGGATCATATTTTCTATTTTGGAGTGAATATCCAACTCACCAGAGTTCTTTGAACCGCTTTCTTCACATTTGTATGGATGAATGGATAGAACACATCTAAATCAAAGGGATCAATCTTGGAGACTACATTATTACAAACGACTGTCGATTTTTCATTCAAGGTCTTATTCTCTCTTGGTATCATCAATAAAGTTACATACTTAACATCAAAGAGAATTTGAATTGCTAATCTTTGCCTCAAATCTGGACAAGCAGATGTTCTCACGTAATAGTGGAATGCTTCTAAGACCACTTCGACTATAATTTGATTCAGGACGCTCCTAAAAATTAATAATCCATGAAAATGGAAGAGAATCCTAGAAATCCTAGATTGGAAATAATAATACAATATAAAGAAACTCACTTTGGAATACTGTGTGGTACAATCCTATTCAAGTCCTTACAAATTGCTGAAAGGTACTGTTGTAAATAAACTGAAGGTTGATAAGGAACGAGAATTTCAGACTTTATCCTCTTCCCTTCTTCCGCCTCTTCTTCTATCGTAACTTTCTCCCATTCCGAAATCATCGAATGAACTCGCAATCCTCCAACAGCTTCTTTCATCAAGTACCAATCTCGATGCTTATTTATTTTATTTTTATAAGTCTGAGCCCATACGGACCATACGGAGGTGCATTCTTCTTTCAGAACTTCACACATTTCCTGCCACTTAACATTCGTGATAGTCAGTCCCGATGTTTTGGAAAGAGTGAAACACTTGTTTAAATTAGGACACAAGAGTGTCAAAGCTTGTAAGAATCTTGCTGAGACGATTGCATTGATATCTTGTTTCCCAAATCTGGGCTGGGCGACGACACAATCTTCTTTTATGAATTTTGTCAAACTACTAATCATCATCGCACTTATATTCTGCAAGTTGTCTTGAATTTCTTCCCTGTCGCTGAATTTATTCGAGACTAAGGAAATGTTGATGTCAAGTAAACTGTCTTTTGCAGTGGACATTCGTTCTGTTTCGTACAAGTACTGTTCGAGATCTGATAGAAGAATGTAGAGACTTTGATCAAAATCTTCACAGAGCTTTACTAAATTTGGTGAAAATCCTTTAGCCTTCATAAGCAGCGATCTCTTGTGATCCAAACCTATATTCTTCGTCAGGTTCTGGGGAATATCGGTGGGAGAATCTTTCCAAACAAACCAACGCAAATCGTGTTCAGGATACTCGAATTTTTCGTTGGAAACTTTAAGGAGTAAGTCTGAGACACTTGTTTTTAAGTTTGACAAATTTTCTTTCCATTTGTCTGCGACGATACCTATTTATGCAAACCAAAGTTTTATTGAACAGATGGAAAAGAAAATTACAAAAGTAAAGATGAAGATAGTAATGGAATAGATTATCATGGATACCTTTCACTCGTTTGGTGAGGAGTGGCTGGAAAAATTCAGACCAAACGTTCACACTAGGCAAAGATAAATCTTCCCAGATGGAGTTCCAATTTTCAGGAACTTGAACAGCAAGTGCTTCTTCTCGAATGACGTGAATTCCCTTTACTGATGTTACGAGATCAAGTAATTTAAGAACCTCTGAAGAGGTGAAACTTCTTGCCCAGTCAAGCCAAGATTTTACGTTCTTCTGAAGGTCTTCCAAAGCGACACCAGAAAATTCCACTCTTGCAAAGGGTTTATGTGTCTTTGTAATAGATGGAAGATATTTCTTCAGTAGGTCTTGATCTAAGTCTAACTGAGAAAGCATGAGAGATGCTTCTACTTGTATCGCTTCTTTAATATGTTGCGAAATCAGTCCTTGATTCTCGTTCGATTCTGAACAATCAGGATATTGGGTTAAATTATTATTGTATTATAAATTATTATATAATAAATTTTTAAATATGAAAATTACAAAATTATGATTAACTTACTGACAAAACAAGTATAGATCAGAGCAACTGTTTCCATAAACATTTTAATACTCAATTTAATCCGATTTCTAACACTGTGATGGTTTTCATCAGTGATTATAAACTTAATTGCTTGACTTCTCAGTGTTATGAGTTTGTTGAGTAAATCTGCTGAAGATGCTTCATCAAGTAATACTAGTGATGCAAGACAATTTGCAGCTGACTGAAAATTATAAAAATTTCTTTTTTATTTATTATCAGGTGTTATTTTATAATTAAAGGATTCAAAGCATGAAAAAAATATTAAAACCTCTTTAGAAAGTTCCAGGGATTGAAGTACATTGTTGCAACCGTTGAAGATAACAGTTTTGAATTGACTAATAACTCCCCATTGTTTACCAACGATCGGATAGTTATTTGCTAATTCTGCATTGCCCACTTCAAATTTCAAACTGTAATTAATGTGTTGAGCTAGTTTAAACAACTGTGTGGCTAGTAAAAAATCTTTGCTGTCTACTGCTGACCAGATGTGTTCCGGAATGTCCATCAAAATTTTTATCTGCATGACTACTGAATCTGATATGTGCTGGGATTCTCTATAAATTAAATTTTCATTAGAAAAACTAAAAAGAGGCCTTTGGAAATTATTATTGTATGTTGATTATTATAATCTAGTTTTGTTGACAAATGAAAATCCAATCCACAATAATTCTGTTTTCTTCTACAGAAAAATAATTGAAAGATTATCAGAAAATCACCTTGTAAGCATTTGTTTGTCAGGTTCCATTCTGAACCCAATTAAGTATTTTTGTTGTAAAAACTGAAATGTTTCTTGTATGTTGACAATTCTTGAAACAACACATTCTGCAGTTTCCTTCATTTCGGAAATTGTGTCTGCAGCTTGAATTAAATCACGGTATCTTTCGCTGTAAAATAATTTATAAATTAAACTTAAACTTAAATGTTCCTATTCCATTATTAAATTTAAATTCATTCTATTTAAAGTTATAATTAAATTTCATTTTATATGTATCATTTAATTTTCTTTTTTGACAAAATTTAAACACATTTTACATTGTGAACTATTTTCTTGTCTAACATTCTTTTTGTATTATGCACAGAGAATAAAAATAAGTATTTTTTATATATTTTTAAAATTAAAATTGACAGTAATTATTTTATAAGTAAATAAATATTTGTACAAAATTAAAAGAAATTACACTTTTCATAAACCAAATTTTGTAATGAACAATCTGTACACAAAAAGGTCAGCACAAAATGCAAACATCCTAAAATCCATTTTTTGGCTCATTAAAAACAGAAATGAAAAATAATTATGAAAAATATTACTAAAGGGATCCAACATGTTTCGAAGACAATGACTTCCTCATCAGGGAAAGTTTATGGGAATCGAAGGGTTGATATTTCAAAAAGAAAATATTTTTTTGAAAAATATTTGCTGAAAAACTAGAATTCATTATATAATAAAATCTCTCTTCTTGTGATGGGTTCTTTGTGACTAAAGAGGAGTAACGGTAAATATAGATATTTAAATTAATAATTAAGAAAAATAAATGGCAAATTTAAAGATTGAAAATAATGAAAGTTATATTATTAAGTTATATTATATATTATCCCTTATAATATTTCCAAAGATTAATGTTATGTATTCCACATTCAGGCAATATTAATTACACTTGAGACTTGTTTTTTAATCTCACATGTCCAATCAAAATTTTATAATTATTTTTTATTTCATTATTAAAAAAACAAATCACAAAAAAATTATTTTATATAAACAAGCAGAATATTTTAAATTATCAAAAATCTATATTTTTATTTATATTTATAATTATATCTATATTTATCATTTCTCTTCTTTAGTGAGAACAAAAAATTGGGACCAAAAATTTGGTACTAAATGCTACTTTTATCAGACAGAAAATTTTGGGTATCGAAATTATTGAATTTTTGCTACATTTTTTAAATTTTAGGGATGATTTCCGTATGCACCAAGGAGATGGATTTTTCTGCTAGCTTTTATTGTCAAATATTACAATTGTTTACAATTTTTGTTTACGAATATAGTAATTGTGTTTTATCGCTTTGCATATAATTTTTGTAGATTTTGTAAATTTAGATGTTTTGTAGAATTTGTATCAAATGGACCAAGAAGACTGTGTTCTGTAAATAAATAAATAAATAATGTACAATTTTTAAAAATTGTCACGAAATCTGCAAATTGTAAAAAAATGCACGAATCATGCAAGTAATATATATACATTAGTTGCATAATTTTGCATAATTTGTACATTTTTTTACAATTTGTAGATTTTGTAACAATTTTTTAAAATTACACATTGTTTATTTACAAAATACAGTTTATTTATTTATTTACAGAACACAGTTTATTTATTTATTTAAAAAACACTTTATTTGTTTATTTGCACAACACAGTTTATTTACTTATTTATTTACAGAACAATGTCCACATGGACATTTAAGACTTATTGATACTCAAAATAAATTAAAAAATAATTTTTAAGTTATTCCCCCTTTTCGAAGGGGGACCCCGTGTCATAAAACATAGTACCTAATATTTCTTTATTTCAACATTTAGAAAATTCCCAATTTTTGACAATTTATAAAAACTTCAGAATTCATATAATTTATAAATCTTGTACATTTCGTACAATTTTTACATTTAAAAAAAAATAATTATTAACATCCTAATTTTAATTTTAAAAAATTGTTAACAACACTGTAAAAAATCCCTTGTAAATGTTTCATATGTCCACTGATTCACGTGGTAATATTACACTTTTAGTGTAAAATTCCAACATTAATCACTGCAATTTTACACTAAAAGAGTAATATTACCACGTGAATCAGTGGACATAAAGATACATTTACAACGAATTTTTTACAGTGAATATTACCCAACTAAAGTCCTCAATTCAATTTTCTTTCTTTCACTCTCCTGTTGAATCTGCTTTTGAATCTGTTCAATTTCCTTGATTGTATGAACTTCGAACAGTTTCTTGATATCGAGTTCCAAAAAATTGCTTGTAGACATTTTTCACAATTTTTCTCTTCAATTTTAAACACCACTTTTTTGACAGATTTTTTACATGTCAACTGCTTCGTGTACAAAATATTAGGTTAGAGTACACTTTAAATTTTCAATCGGTCAATCCAATTGGTTGGTTCATCTTCAATTTCAAAGATGGCGGCACTCTTCACTTTTCTGAATTTTTCTTTACCATTGAATAATTATCATTTGAAGCAGTAAAATTTTTTACTGAATTAAAGATTAAAAATTATTTAATATCTACAATTGGAAAACAATACCTAATGATAATTATTTCAAGAGAAAATGAGAAAAATCATGACCTCAAAACCATGAAATCCTCAATTTTTTAAAATTACACTTTCATGTAAGCCGCGCGGAAAATTGATCAATTGAGTAAATATCTACAAAAATTACCAGGGATGAGTAAGTTACTTTTTAAAAGGAACTAATTACCGTTACCGTTACATCACGAAGAAAAGAATCTAGTTACTAATATCGTTACCGTTTCAAAATATAACTTTTTCTCAGTTACTTTTGCAAAAAAAGTATCTATCCTTACTTTTTTCGTTATTTTTATATTTTAGAAAGATGAAATAATAATCTACGCTTATTTTTTATCTATATTCTTTTTGTTTATTTTTAACGATAGTATTTGTTCGAAAAAGTTTCGTCGTTCAATCTGCCCCTTTTCGAGTTTAGTATGATTCCTGCCACCATTCGAATAGTCGAAATGAAAAAATCGTTGCAAAAGCAATAAACTATATTAATTGTCGTATAATAAAAAAAAATTATTTTGAAAGTCGTGGCCTCAGAACCAAAGTGTTTTATCTTGGTTTTTGACAACTTTTCAGAAGAGGCATTTGAAAATTGCATAGTTCGTTATATTCATAAAGAAAATCAACTAATCTCGAAAAACAACTTTTTAAATCTGTTTCCGAATAGAATAATTAGAGTATTTATGGAAGATTTAAACCTTAAAACCTTACAAATGTTCAATAATAAATTATGGATTTTCAAGATGGAATTTTTCAGCTCAAAATTATGACAAATCATGAAGATATGGAACGTTTGGACTCTGTACTGTCATTTTAAAATAATAAGGTAGACTTCATAATTGTTTTTTTTAAATAGAAAGTAGGCTAAACAAGGTTAAAAACACTTTTAATTACAACTTTTTAATGTTTAAGAAACTATACCGCAAGTTTAATAAATTTGACTTGTGCAGAATTATTTATAAATTAATCTCAATTTCGGCAAAAAAGTTAGACAGAACCCTTTGGTTCTAGGGCCATTCCGAAGTAACGAGAAAAGTAACGATTTTTATAGTTACTGTTACTGAAAAAAATGTAACTATAGTTACCAACTCGTTACCTATTTACAAAAGTAACTTTGTTACCCCATCGTCGTTACTCAGAAAAAGTAACTAGTTACTTTTAACTATAGTTACTTCCCATCACTGAAAATTACTATTTTCAAATCAGCAAAATGTGAAATATTTATTAACATTTATTATCATTTTATTCTCCGAATAAGTAAGGTAGATGACAAAGTAATCGTACCGGTCCCAGTAATCGTGAAATTCGCATATAACCTAAAGAAATAATTATAAAAGGTCTTTAAAAAAGTATTTAGTAACAAAAAAAAATCTGCCCGGCCCCCTTCGGGGGCGTGGGCACATTTTCATCGCGCGCTTCGCTCGCAAGTTTGAGCGCGCCTAGGGCGCGCAGAGTGGCCGTCACGCTTCGCGCTCCGATACTATTGATCGTCGCGCTACGCGCTCCGATATTATTGCACGTCGCGCTTCGCGCTCCGTTATCGTTTAACCTCTGGCTACGCGCGAGGTACTTATAGCTCGCGAAGGTCACCTCGCTCGCTAGTTTAAGCGCGCTTCCGAGCTCGCGGAATATTCGTCGTTCTTTGCGCAGAGTCAAGTTTATTCCTCATGATTTACTTTTACCCGAAATTGATGCTTTAATATATTCTTTATTATTTGCCGCAATTTCAGCATGATACTTGAATTTCTCTCTTATTAAAATAAGTTTGAGCGCCCCTAGGGCTGGCGATTATGCTTGCGACTTATTTTATTGGTTCTTTAAAAATTAAATCATGTTTAATTTTCTCAAAGCGCTCAGGACTTTTGAAGATTTTTATTATGATTAAAGTTTTTGATTTCAAGTTCAGATGGCAATTGACTTACTTAAGGTTCTATCGACCTTAAGGAACACATTCTCATCACGATTCTCGCGCTTCGCGCTCGCTCCTTTGCATGGATTTCTAAAATTGTCTAATAAATTAAGTAATCACAGTAATTTATTTTTTCCAAAAATCTCAAAGAAGATACAAAATTTTGCAGACGTTTTCCAAGCGAGCATTTGCTCCGGTAAACACCCGTACACAAATTATTTGATCTAGCCCTTTAAGGTAAAAAGCTAAACCAGACTCAGACCCAGTCAGATTAAAAATCTGGAAGATAGAGCTGCATTATTCCATCCCTTAGATCGAGCTCAGCCCGAATTATCCCAATGATTTGCGCTTTTACAGACATTTTTAAATTTCAAGGAGAAATGTTTAATTTATTAAGCAGCGTGTGATAACCAACGGTTTTGGTTCAACCGAAAATTTTCACTAAAAATAATCGAAAAACAAGAATTTCATGATATTTGGATAGATTCCAATGAATTTCAAGAGATTTTTAAAGATTCCGACAGATTTTAATGAATA
>JBAGKK010515168.1:3427-13671 GCA_037177015.1 Euceroptres primus
TTTTTTTCTAATGAGGAAACTTGTATCAAGCATCCGGAGAAAGCAAACCAGAAAAATATTCATTATTGAGAAAGACCTGATTTTATTTCATTGGCTAATTTTTCCAAAAAGTGAAAATTTGGCATTTTTGCAATCGTTGTTGCTTTTTGCCAGGTTTACTGGTATTTTTATTTGATCCTGCGGCCCGGTAAATCTTTTTTTTTGTTACAAGCAGACTTTTATCAAACATCCCCCGCAAAGAGAAAGGGAAAATTTCAATTATTAAGAAAGCCCCGATTTTATTTCATTGGCAAATTTTTCCAAAAAATGGAAATTTGGCATTTTTGCAATCGTTGCTTTTCTCCAGGTTTACCAGTATTTTTAATTGATCCTGCTAGCCGGAAAACATTTTTTTCTAATGAGGAAACTTGTATCAAGCATCCGGAGAAAGCAAACCAGAAAAATATTCATTATTGAGAAAGACCCGACTTTATTTCATTGGCAAATTTTTCCAAAAATAGGAAATTTGACATTTTTGCAACAGTTGTTGCTTTCTTCTAAGTAAACCTATTTTTCTAATAACCCTGCGGTTCGGTAAACGTTTTTTTGTAAATAGGAGACTCTAAAAAAACACCCCCCGCAAAAAAACAGGGAAAACTTTAATTATTGAAAAAGCTCCAATTTTATTTCATTGACCACTTTTTCCAAAAAGTGGAAATTTCACATTTTTGAAATCGTTGTTACTTTTTTCTAAGTGTACTTGATATTTTTAATTAATCCTGCGGCTCGGTAAACGTTTCTTTTAACAAGGAGACTCTGCGCAAACATCACCCGAGAGAAAAAGGGAAAATTTTAATTAATGAAAAAGCCCCGATTTTATTTCATTGGCCACTTTTTCCATAAAATGGAAATTTGGCATTTTTGAAGCCGTTGTTGCTTTTTTCTAAGTGTAACAATATTTTTAGTTGATCCTGCGGCCAGATAAACTTTTTTTTGTATCAAAGAGACACTTATCAAACATTCCTGCAAAGAAAAAAAGAAAAATTTAATTCTTTAGAAGGCCCCGATTTCATTTTATTGGCAACTTTTTCCAAAAAGAGGAAATTTGGCATTTTTGCATCCGTTATTGCTTTTTTCTAAGTAAGCCTATTTTTTAAATTATTCTTGCGCCCTGGTAAAGGTTTTTTGTAAAAACGAAACTCTGACAAACATCCCCCGCAAAGAAAAAGGGAAAACTTTAATTATCGAAAAAGCCCCGATTTTATTTCATTGGCCACTTTTTCCGAAAAGTGGAAATTTCGCATTTTTGAAATCGTTGTTACTTTTTTCTAAGTGTGCTGATATTTTTAATTGATCCTGCGGCCCAGTAAATGTTTTTTTGTAACAAGGAGACTGAGCAAACATCCCCTGCAAAGAAAAAGGGAAAATTTTAATTATTGAGAAATCCCCGATTTCATTTCATTGGCAACTTTTTCCAAAAAGAGGAAATTTAGCATTTTTGCATCCGTTATTGCTTTTTTCTAAGTAAACCTATTTTTTAAATTATTCTTGCGTCCTGGTAAAGGTTTTTTGTAAAAAGAAGACTGACAAACATCCCCCGCAAAGAAAAAGGGAAATAGTTAATTATTGAGAAAGCCCCGATTTTATTTAACTGGCAGACAAAAATTTGGCATTTTTGCAATCGTTGCAAGATTTTGAGTTATTAAGAAAAAAAATTTCGTACACTTGAACGTTCAAAACTCCAGGTACATAAACTTTTTAAGTGTTTATTTAGTGTTTCGGAGATATTTTGAAAATTTGTTTTGCTTTTCTAAAGGGGGTCCTTATACTTTCTACAAGGTAAAATGGTGCCTGGCACAATGCAGACTAGCCTGTTTCCTCCATTAAAATGCTAGCGAGTAGGAAACTTGGAATTTATCACTCAATCTTGCCTACGAGTATTTATGACCCTCGAGCTTCAAGGAAGCTCATTTCATTTTGAGTTACACCAGAGCAAACTACTTTAAAATAAATGCATTATACTTGACCTCAGAAAAGTTTCTAGTGGTAAACTGCCGTCTGCTACTCGTGGTTAACAACTAGTGATGAAACTACGATTTGAAATTTACTGTTTTATTAATTTAGTATTTTGGATTTACTCTTGTTCTTTTTTTATTTTTTTCTTCAAATAAAAAAGAAACAAAAAATAAAAACATTAGAAGCAATTTTTTAGTTCCTTAGAAATCCTTAAAAATTCTTCAGCACCTTTTTCAAGCTAGCATATTGTTATTAATTAAACCACTTATTATAAACTGTTTTCAAATATAAACAACTCTTAAAGTAAAAGAAAAAAAGAAAGCATAAAAAACGAAAAAATAAAATATATGAATCGATAACGTGATACTCTGAAATGGCTGAAGGAAATTTTCATATTCAATATCTTGCCATGGTTTCTGAGGAAAAATTCAAATCCTTCTGTCTCCTGCGGGCATTCGCAGAACTTATTTTCCATAGAAAAATAAAAATTCGGTCTTACCCTTCAACCAATGAACCAGAGGCGACTACCCAAGCTTGGAATTTTCATAAAAATTCTTCACTTCCAAATTTTATTACCAAAGTTTAAGTTTGTTTTACATTTTACTTTCTTATTATGAGTGCAAGTTATTTTTCACAAAAGCTTTTTATAAGAAAATTAAAGGTGATTCTTGATTTCACATATATCACAAATGTGGAAAATAAGAATTTCAGTTTTAGCAATGGCATATGTGTATGAAGAAAAGGATAATAAAGAAGAGGAAAACGAAAAATAAAACATTTTCTTTGGGGGAAAAACCCCCAGAGGTTAGTCATCTTAACGCGATATTACATCAAGCCAAGATAAATGAAGGACCAATCATAAGATTCAGAATTTATCTACGCAGGAGAGTAGAACGTTTTTCGTTATGCAGAATTAAAACTATTTTTGGTCTACGCAATTCAATTAGTGAAATGAAATGAAGAAAGTGTTAGTGATATCAGTGGCGATACAAATAAGGTACCTTTTAAATGAAAAATACCATTAAAATATTTTTTATTCATAATACTTTTTGTTTAAAAATATATGATCAAAATTAAATAAATGTGAAAACTCTTGTAAGCGTTGTTTCATATGTCAATTAAACATTCCGAAATTGATGCGCTTGGATTACTCGCAATTTATATTCATCCATCATTCTTCAGCGAAAGGGGAAAATAAAGCCAATCCATCTACTACAGAATTTTGTTTCTCATGGACTGTTTCGTAATAAAAACCCTACAATCATTATTGTTGCATTTCATGCTTTAAAAGCTGTACATTGTTATCTGTAAAATTATTCTGGAATGGAATCGACATTGTCTGTGAAAAAACCCTTGTAAATCTAGAATCTAGATCCTTAAAAATTGATATAACCCCCTTGAAAATTTATAGAAAATATATTTTGCCAATTAAAAACACTTTAACATTTCATTTCACTCATGCCCGTTATTTATTTTTTTATTTGTTTGGTTCGTCACACTTTATTCGTAGTTTGACAGTTAGAACCTTTATTTCCCGTCTGGAAAATAAAAGATCGGGTGCAAGTTTGACAGGAAAAATATATGAACGGCTACAGTGGCAATACATCAATTACGAACGTCGTGACAGTTTATTAGCGATGTTGACTTTCGTAGTTTCCGCGAAAAGCCAACCCAAGTCCGACGCGACTGTTAAGGCACGAAAAGTTCGACGACAAAGTTTTAAAAAACGCTGGTAAGCTGCCTCTGCTGAAATATGACTCAACTTTTAAGCCAACCGAACCAGGTCTTGCGCAAAAACATACGCCGAGAGAGATTAGGACGCATGCTGTGACCACTCGTTTCCCATGTCAAGAGGATTACCAGTCGGATGATACGGATTCTGTTCCATATATGGATATGGACCCAAAAGTACTACGTTTTTCAACAAAAGGACATCAACCGATTTGCAGTGACTAATCCATATTCACAAATAAAGTATGTACTGAAAATATTTGTATGTTTTCTCCCTGACAACAAAGTGAAAAAGCTAGATGTTAAATTACATTTTGCATGTAACTTTTTACACAGTATTGATTATACTTCATCTTCGATTATTATTATAGGATTTTAACGTTTTATGGAATGTTTGCATATAATTGCATATAATTGCATATAAATGCATATAATTGCATATAAATGCATATAATTGCATATAAATGCATATAATTGCATATACAGATATGCATATATTATTTTACAAATTAATAAATATAGAGTGAGCATTAGAAAATTTACGTAAAGATTCTTGACCATTCTGAAAGATTTAGAAAGCTTTCAGAAGACTGAAGAACTTTTTGAAACAGTCTAGAGGTTTCTGAAAAAATTTAGAAGATTTTAAAATTATGGAAGAATTTTGGGGAATTTTTTTGAAGGCTTTAAAGAATTTTAGAAAACTCTAAAAAAGTTTGGAAGGTTAAGGAAGATTCTAAAAGATTCTTAACGATTCTCTAGAAGATTCTGAAACAGGCTTAAATATTTTTGAAAATCTTGACAGATTTTCAGAAATTTTCAAAGATTTAGGAGTTCTTAAAAGACTCTGAAATAGTATGGGCATTTCCAAAAGAAATTAGAGAAATCTGGAAGATCGTGGAAGATTCTAGCACGGCTTAGAAAATTTTGGACAATTTTAGTAGAGTCTGGTACAGTTTCAAAGAAATTGGATTCTTTTGCAGATTTTGGAAAATTCAACAAGACTCTGTAAGAATGTGAAAGTGTGGAAGATTCTAAAATATTCTGGAAGAGTCTGGAGAATTTTGAGCGACTGTGGAAGGCTCTCAACGAGTCAGGAAGGATCTGTAAAAGAATATAATATTCTACAAGTTTTTAGAAAAATCGAAAAGATTCTATAAAGGATCTTCGAAGATTCTGGAAAAACTTGAAGGTTCTACAAAAATTTAGAAAATTTGTGGAATAATGTAATAGATTCTGGATAATTTTAACAGTTTTCGAAGGGATGTTTGAAGATTATAAAGGGTTTTAGAATATTTCAGACAAGCCTAGATAATAATGGAGGATTGGAAAAAGTTATGTGGAATTGAAATCTTTTGGGATGATCTGGATGATGGTCAAAGGTATGATTTACACGAAAAAGGTTGCATGGGATAGTCGAATTTCATAATTTTCGAAAACTCTAGCAGCTATTGGGTATGGACCAAGCACAGTGGGAATTGCAAATTTTCTGACAGCTACTTCGGTTCAGTTTCGAGGTTGGTCGTGTACTGTACAGCACGGGGATGCCGTGGTTTTCCATGGTGCGGCTACTCTATGAAATATTCAACATGCCTCAGGCACATCCTCATAACGACCACCGAACGAACCAGAGCGTTGTCCGCCAGACGAATACATTATTTTTCTCCATTTCCTTCTTATTACTGTATTCCTACTCAGCAAAATTGTCCACACAAAATTTCAACAAATTAATGCTGCCTTATTTTACTAAATTTCATTAAATTGTCTATATTTTATTGAATTTTCAGTGTGTTGGTTATTTTTTATATATAATAATTAATAAATAATAACTAAATAAAACTTAAAAATAAAGTAAACGTTAAATTAAACTTATATTTAAAACATATTTTTCACTCGTGACAAAAATGAAACAGAAACAGTTCAGACGGCCCTGACTTGTTTACGTTTGAGAGGCCCCCGGTTTTCACGAAGGTCATTCAGGTCATTCCCGAAACCCTTGATAAACCAGGGCTCCAATGTATTTAAAGACTTTAATTTTGAAAAGTTTGGGAATTTAAAATTTGAAAAAGCTTTAACTGTTTTTCACAGTTAACCCTCCATTAAAACCGAAAAATTGAAAACACAAAAGGAGAAATAAATTAGAGTTAAGAACGTCATTTATTCTGCTTTTCTCGTGGTATTTAGCACAGAAAACTTCCAGCTGGATCCCATTTTTCACATCTCACACCAATTCCTTTTTATCTTAAGGTCCTAATGAAGAAGTATTTATTCAGGGTAAAGGAAACGTATTTTAAGTTTTAATGCTCTTCTCAAGGGGTTAAACAGCGCCTCGTGATTTTATCAAGCTTTATCTAAGGATATAAAGGCCAGAAATTCGGCTAAAATTTTACTTAATTGACCATAAGATTATCTCAACATAAAAAATTCACAAAAAATATATCTAAAATTTTTTTCAGAATATTTGATAACATTTTCATACTAATTTAAGATTTGCTAATCAAATATGGAATCAATATCACGAAGAGTGGTTTTTTTTATCAGCTCAATTTCAATAAGCTTTAACTCCCACGAGTTTCATAAAATCCGTTTAGGATCGTCAATGGTAAAGGCGAATTTCAACTCTTCGTATCCAGAAATCGTCCCCGGCGAAAGTCGACGCGTCGGGAAAGGAACTGAAAGGACCGTTCAGAGATAATTTTAATGAGATTGGCGAGAGAAAATACAAGGCAAGTAGCAGAAGGCTAGGAAAAGGTGGAAGTGAGATAAAGAAGCTACAACTGGGCTTCGACTTAACAGGAGAGCGCTCGTGCTGTTGAATAAATAAAGAACTAATGACAAAAAAGACCAAATAAAAAATAGAGTCTATACTCTACTCTGGAGGATATATTCGAGCATTGTAAGAATTTTAAAGGACTGCCGGAAAGAAGATGCGGAGCTTTCGCCAATAAATTAGACTTCTCCCCTTGCTCCTGACGTTGCATTGATTTCCGAGCGAGGAAAGTATTTTTCAACTCCCTCGATGAAAAATTTATTGACATCTGCAGTCGAAGACTGAGAAATCGAAGAAAAATTTCAGTAATTCCCAATATCATTTTTATATCCAAAATAAAAAAAAATCAAATCAAAATAAATTCTGCTCTGCAAATTATCCTAGAATTCCTTTGAACCTCTGGAAACTTGCACTCAAAATTTTAGGGTAATTTGGAGAATTTATTTTAATTTTAAGGAATTATTAAAAATTGTTATTAATAATTATTAATCATTATTTTAATAATTGAATTATTATGGAATAGATATTTTTCAAATTTCATTAAAGTATTTTTCTCATGGAACGTATATTTCACGTTAGAATGTTCTTGAGAATTTTATGTGACCCAGTTCTTTTTTGGCAAAAATTGAAATGCCGATCGTAAAATGCAGAGCATTGGATAACATAAATCGTAGTATAAAGAGGTTTTTCGAGTAGAGCAATTTTCCGTGGCTCTTAAACCCATTTTCCAGAGTTTTTCCGAGGTAGAAAAATGTTTACGAATACACTCTGTCAAAAGGGGGTTAACGACATTGGTTCGCCTCGTTTTTTTTCGGTAGAAACGCGTTCCTGAATGTAAAGAGCGTATAGCGCAGTGTATTATCGAGGCACTGCCATTTTCCTGGCCATTTTCTCCATATCGTCGTATGTGCTTTAAGCACACGCGCGGTCTTAAAGAGTGCTAGAATCGATTCATGGAATGGGGAAAACGAGAGGGAGAGCGACGTTGGTATCGATACTGATTCTGATACGTTTCTCAAATCTTCTTTCCGAATGGAAAGTACTTTCCTGCGGGGTTGAACCACGAGGAAAAAGGGAAGAAATGGTATTGCGACGCATCCTTCGTCGAATAGGGTTCCGGTGTGCGGAATTGTACCATTTACCAAAGACGTATTTTAAACTACTCATTTTCAGAGGTAAAATATATGAAAAGAATTGAAATATAAACGAAGTTTAGAAGATTTCTGAATATAGATTTTAGGACTATAACTTATTTTTAAAAAATTCTACAAGCGCTTTTTCAAGACTTCAATGGTTGTATTCCATACTAAATGTCCAGGTGGAAAAATTATGCATAATCTATGCACAATAAACTATGGGTAGTCACTATGTGACTACCCACGTGACTACCCAAAAATTATGCACAAATTATGCATATTCAATAAATCTGAAGCTATCAAAATGTTGAAAACAGTTGAAAACTAGTTATCATTTGTTTGCAACATTTTATGCACAATTTATGGACAATTTTTTGCATAGTGACTACTCATAGTTCATTATGCATCACAGATCATGCAAAATTTTTCCACCTGGGTGGGTTCGAGTCCGTGCTAAGTTTTAAAATTTCTGTATGAATATGAAGGTTACATAAAAGATTCTTGAGTATTCTGAAAGATTTCATTATGTATGCTAGAAGATTGTAAAAGAATCCAAAAGATTTTGGTCTTTGGAGAATTTTTGAAGATTCAGGAGGATTTTAGATGATGATCCGGAGAGTGTGGAGGATTCTGTAAGTGTCTAGAAGATTATAGAATGTTAGGGAAGAATTCAAAGATTTTTGAGGCTTCTAGAATATTCTAGAAAATACTAGAATATTTTTGGGAATTTTAACAACGTTTGGGGAAATTAAGATTTTATAATATTTTAAAAGACTCTGAAAGAGTCTGGGGAAATTTGAAAGAGACCAGAAATATCTAGAAAGTAATATAAGAGTCCCGAAGGTTCTCGAATTTTCTAGAAGATTCTAGATGATTCTAACAGACATTATCGAGGGGATTTTTGAAGATTCTGTAAGATTCTAGAATATTCTGAAATTACATTCTACAAATTTTGAAAGAAATTTGTAAGATTCTAAAAATTTGCACAAGCTTCTACGAAATGTTGGACTATTCTATGATATTTTCTAAAAAAGGTTAGAAATTTCTATTCGATTGGAAAAAGGGAAAATGGGGGGAACTTTTCAAAACTAACTGAACTCCATTTAGCATTGAACAAAACCATCCAAGGGTTCACTTGTCAATAACTATCGGTAATAGGAATCTACAATTTTAAATCCTACAGCTTCTCTATTTATCTTTATTCTATTTATCTTTATTTATTTATCTCTATTCTATGTGCGCTGGGTTATTTATTAAAACGACGCTCTGACACTTTACGGTTTTGTGGATATCCTGCGCGCGAAACTATATACAAGCGGTGCGAGTTATCGGACTTATTGGATTCTGGACTTCCTTTGTAAGCCCGTCTGGAATTGCTGGATGAGATAAATGCGGTGGCGCCTGTCAGAAAACTAGGAATTCCCCAGCGGCACTGTTGCTGCTAGAAACGAGAGAGGACAGAAAGGAAAAGTATATAGAAAAGTAAAAGAAGATATGAGAAATAAAAGAAAAAAAGAAAGAAGCAAGGATGAAAGTATATAAAGAAGGAAGAAAGTTCGAGGTTGAAGGTGGAAGAGGATAGATTGCGGGTGCCATCCGTAAGGGCGCCACCATAGATCATATAGAGGGTCGTTTTGAATAATTTACGGAGCACCCTGGGATATGCGTTCAACCCTGCTTGTGCCACGCTTGTCTCGGACTCAGCGTCAAGTACTCTTTTATTAAGTTTATTTTTTTCTCCCAACTTCAATTTAAATACAGGCGATTTTATTATCTTCTCCGTTTTTTATAAATCACTTCTATTACTGTTTCATCATTATAAATAAATCATTTAAAAAATTATTCCTTATTTATTTCATAAATGACAAGAAAACTATTTTTTTTAATTAACTGAGAAATATTATTTTAAGAGATCATAAGAAGAAAAGTGATTCATCATGAGTAAAATGTATGGTATTCTTTTCTTTTCACGATTTCAATTTACTGTTGAAAGAAAATAGTTGAATTTAAATAGTTCTTTTTTTTATTCAAGCGGTACTAAGGTTTTTGGTACCCTTATTATTATTATTATTATTGTATAAGGCTGCTTTATTTAAGGGTTCATCCCACTTTACACGCCTGAAAAATGAGCTATTTTTGGGGATTTTTCATACGACTCGTATAATAGATATTCTTATGATTCTTCTTGGGCTTGATAAAAAGACTCTTAAAGTATATGAAAAAAATTTTTTTATTAATTTTATATAATTTTTATATTTAAAAACTCAGCATCTTCTTAGCTCCTCCATAAAAAGACGTGGCTGCGGTGGGGATTTTTTCTCAGAGAAGAATTATCTGAAACACAACATTCAAAAAGATTTAGGTTCAGTATGAGTGTGGCTATAGCCCGAACCAGGATTATTAATTTTTATTCGAAAATAACAAAATGGGGGCTGTCGAAAAAAAAATTTCGAAATTTTCGATTTTTTTTAGTGACTTTTCGGTTAATAAAAATAGTAAAAATCAAAATTTTTACATAATCCTAATTCTGGCTATAGCCATATGTGACGTTCCGCGAGGAAAGGGACCTTAGGGTTAAAAAATCGATTTTCATTTTTTTGATGCTATCGATAGTT
>JBAGKK010515178.1:0-13668 GCA_037177015.1 Euceroptres primus
TTAAACTTATTTTAATAAGAGAGAAATTCAAGTATCATGCTGAAATTGCGGAAAATAATAAAGAATATATTGAAGCAACAATTTCGGGTAAAAGTAAATCATGAGGAATAAATTTGACTCTGCGCAAAGAATGACGAATATTCCGCGCGCCCTAGGCGTGCTAAAACTTGCGAGCGAAGCGAGCCGTGCGCGAAGCGCGCGACGAGAATGTGCCCGCGCCCCCGAAGGGGGCCGGACAGATTTTTTAAAAAAGATTCCTCACAAACTTTTCAACCCTCTGATTCATTAGGAACACAATTTTCAGCCCGTTAATTTATTTAGAATCCTACTGTTTTTATAGAAAATTTTTGAAAAAATGAAAATTTTGAACAATCACGAAATAAAAACAGATTCAGAAAAAAAAATTTATCTTAAAAATGTCCAAGTTTGAAAATTCTTAGCATTTATCAAAATTTCGTTTTACCCCAGAATCAGAAAAAAAATTTTTTTTACAAAAATGAAATCTCGAAAGTGTCTGTTTTTTACCCCATATTCTTCTAGTTGAAATTCTTTTTTTGACCACGCACCATTTAAATTATATGATTTTTTGCTAAAAAATAGATAAAAAATGTCTTCAATTTACAGTAAACATTTTGAGTTTCTGTAAAAATCGTTTAATTCAAATTTTTCTTGCGTAAAATAATGTATTTTAAGTAGACAAATGGGTGACAAAAAAATATCAGACACTTTCGAGTTTTCATTTTCGAATTTTTTTTTTATTCTGGCGCCAAAAGCAAACTTTATTACAACCCCTTCTTGAAAATTCTTAGTACACACGGAATCAAAGGAAATTTAAATAGTGTCACGGAATCAAAAAAAATAAATGAAATATTGATAAAAAAAATTCAATTGACCACCAATTTTTCAATCCTTTTATCTATTTGAAGCAAAGACCTTATTTCGGAAAAATTGAGAAAACTTCAGCATTTTAAAACGGCTGGAATAACGAATTTTTAAAACTTATTTTAGCACCGACAAATTTCAGGGTATTAATGGATTCAATTCTAAATAGATTTAAAGTGATTCAAAATGAAACTTTTCTTTGAAAGGTTGTTTTTAATTTATAATTATTCTTTCAACCCACCTTATTATTCATCAATATCTAATTAGATTGGGAAAATTTAAGAGTATATTATTTCTTAAACATCCGTTTCGAGAGTTCAGAAAACTTTATACTTTTAAAGGATAAAAATTGCAAAGCTTTCATTGTTCAAAGTATTTCAATTTTAAGATTCCAAGTCAGATTTTTTCAGACTTAAAAATATAAAAATTGTATTACAACTTTCCAAAAAAGAATAGAGTCTATGGCTTCGAACGAATTTTGAAAGGGATTAGAAAATTGTCTGTAGTGAAAGGCTATAGAGTTTAAATATAGACTATATTATAGACAAATAATCCAGACTATCCAGAGTTTCCGCACAATTTTTTTTTTATGACACTTAAAGAAGCCTTTGAAATACATTATAATGATAGAAACGACCCTTGTAGACGCCTAGATATCTCCCATTTAAATAAAAATTATTTGTATCGCAAACATTAATGCTATTATAAAGAAACTTGGTGGTGCCATGCGGCATCGTTAGTATGCCATCGATTAACGTAGTATTCAGACAACGACCATACCACGTTGAAAAAACCAGTTCTCGTCAACAAATTTAAGAAAAAAAAAAAAAAAAAAAAACCAGTTCTCGTCCGATCACTGAAGTCAAGCAGCGTTGGGCGCGGTTAGTACTTGGATGGGTGACCGCTTGGGAATACCGCGTGTTGTTGTCTCTTTTTTTATTTTTTATAACATGTCATTTTGTCTCTTTTTTATTTTTTATAACATGTCATTTTGTCTCTTTTATTTTTTATAACATGTCATTTTGTCTCTTTTTTATTTTTTATAACATGTCATTTTGTCTCTTTTTTATTTTTTATAACATGTCATTTTTTGTTACTTACATATATAACTTTTTTCTCTACCGACATTTTTATTAATTTTTTTTTAATTCCGCGATACTTGAAATTTTCAGAAATTTTGAAGGTAATTGATCTTGTAAATCGCAATTTTTTTGTTCCTGGGATTTTAGCGAATTCCATAAATTTTCTAAGTATTAGGAATCTAAAATTTGTAATTTTTTCATTGTCTTTCGATTCCGTCACATTTAAAAAAATTTTTTGGACCGAAAAGTGGGAGAGTTCCAAAAAGATTAGACAGTTTAAAAGTTCGTGGTCAGTTTCTCTCTTGAAACGCAATTTCATTCCGTCGAAAAATGGCTGGGCCCGTAATTTTGATAGATGCTAAGGATCTTCAAAGTTGAAAATTTTTAAGGTGATTTTTGTTTTTCTGAATCTGTTTTCATTCCTTGATTGCGCGAAATTTTCTATCATTTTGGAGAGAACAACGGTAGGATTCCAAATAAATTAGGGGGTTGAAAATTTTGTAAATTGTAATCAATTCTTCTTCTTTTGAAATGCAACATTTTTTTGCGGAATATTTTTGGTCCCTTGTTTTTGGTAAATTCAAAGAGTTTTATAAAATTTTTAAGTTAAAAGGGAAGATTTCCAAAGGTATGGAAATTTCGTCGGAATCTTCTCTTGGGAAATGAAACTATTTTGTATTAATACATTAATTCACTATAGGAAATTGGTTCCACCCATGGAGCTCTGTAAAAGGGTGTAGAGGATTTTCCGGAATTTGTCCTTTTAACGAATAAAAGTGCATTTTTGTGATAAGAAAAAAAAATTAATGATTTGGACAGAACGAGAGATCAGGATTTGTTAGTTGCAGCTTTTTTTCAAATTTTCATGCTCTCATTCCCCAAATTTGTACGAATCCAAAAAAATAAATGCGTTTTTTTTTAAATTATATTTAGAGGTTCCGCAAACCCCACAAACTTTAAAACGCATTTGCCATAAGGAAAAAATACGTTTTTGTAAATTTTCTTCAGAATCGTCAATATTAGGTTTATCGAGTTGTAACTCAACATTTCTTTTCAAAATTAACCATAAAATACGAATCAACAATTTCTTTTTAAATATCACCCACATAAGTCTGTTTTATAGGGTTCTAAAAAAACCCCATGTGAAAAATTGTATTCTGCGAGATTTGGCGTTAATTATTATTTCCTTGCAGTTTCCTTCAGTACAAATTGTTTCCAATATATAAAATATACTTTTTACTGATAATTATATGTTTAAATAAATCGTTAAAACAATTTATTATTGTTTATAGCAATTTTCTCTTAGAATAGAGTTAGAAAGTCGCGATATTTTCCGAATTTTTAAACATTTTTTCAACTTTTTGGTTAGAGCGAAGCAATAATCAATTAGAGTTAACAGAAATAATTGTTTTATAAATTTATTATTACTTATAACAATGTTCTCTTAGAATAATGCTGGAAAGTTGAGGTTTCTTAAGAAATTTTCAACTTTTTTTCCACTTTTCACTGATAGTAAGGTACAATTAATGCAATTTAGCAAACATAATTGTTTTAACAAATTATTGTTTATAATTATCTTCTATATTAATGCTAGATAATTGCGGTCTTTTCTGAAATTTTTAACTTTCTGTCCATTTACACTTAGTGAGGTAATAATTAATGCAAGTTAACAGACACAATTAATTAAACAATTTATTATTATTTATAACAATATTCTTTTAGAATACTGCTAGAAAGATGCGGTTTTTTCTAAAATTCTCCACGTTTGTCCACTTTTCAATTAGAGTTCGATAATAATCATTTCAAGTTAACAAACATTATTGTTTAAACAATTTATTATTCTTTTTAATAATATTCTCTTCGAATAATGCTAAAAAGTTGCAGTTTTTCCTTAAATATTCAAATGTTTGTTCACTTTTTTACAAAAATGAAATCTCGAAAGTGTCTGTTTTTTACCCCATATTCTTCTAGTTGAAATTCTTTTTTTGACCACGCACCATTTAAATTATATGATTTTTTGCTAAAAAATAGATAAAAAATGTCTTCAATTTACAGTAAACATTTTGAGTTTCTGTAAAAATCGTTTCATTCAAATTTTTCTTGCGTAAAATAATGTCTTTTAAGTAGACAAATGGGTGACAAAAAAATATCAGACACTTTCGAGTTTTCATTTTCGAATTTTTTTTTTTTATTCTGGCGCCAAAAGCAAACTTTATTACAACCCCTTCTTGAAA
Organism: Euceroptres primus; assembly: GCA_037177015.1. Lineage (NCBI taxonomy): Eukaryota > Metazoa > Arthropoda > Insecta > Hymenoptera > Figitidae > Euceroptres > Euceroptres primus. Next base: position 4,199 of record JBAGKK010515178.1, read on the forward strand.
ATTCTTAGTACACACGGAATTAAAGGAAATTTAAATAGTGTTTTCGCTTAGAATGTGTCAATAATTAATTCAATTTAACAAACATATTTATTTAAACAAATTATTATTATTTATAACTATTTTCTCATATAGTAATGCTAGAAAGTTGTGTTTTTTTCTCAAATATTGAAAACAAAATTTTTAGAAGTAATTTACAGACTCACTCCTCCCACCTACTCCTAATTATTCCATCCTTTTTTTTTATGTCTACTGTAAGATAACCTTTTTGTTTAAATTAATATTTTTAAAACATTAGCAAAGAAGTAAAAATACTTCACTCTGCAAAAAAAAGAATTATATTCTAAAAAGGATTCTTGTTGATGTTTATTTATTATTTGTTCATAACTAAAAAGTCAAAGCTAAGTGAAAAGAGGACAAAAAGTTCAATATTTCAGAAAAAACCGCAACTTTCTAACATTACTATAGGATAAGATAGTTATAAATAATAATAATTTGTTTGAACAATTATGATTGTTAAATTGCATTAATTATTAAAACACTCTAAGCGAAAAGTGGACAAAAAGTTAAAAATTTCAGAAAGAACCGCAACTTTCTAGCATTATTCAAAGAGAATATTATTACAAGTAACAATAAATTGTTTAAACAATTATTTTTGTTGACTTGAAATAATTATTACCTCACTTTAATTGAAAAGTGGACAAAAGGTGGAACATTTTAGAAAAAACCGTAACTTTCTAGCATTATTCTAAGAGATTATTGTTATAAATAATAATCAATTTCTTAAAAAATTATGTTTTTTAACGTGCATTAATTATCAAGTGAAAAGTGGACAAAAAGTTAAAAATTTCATAAAAAACTGCAGCTGTCTAGCAATAATACAGGAGAAGTTTGTTGTAATAATAAATTGTTTAAACAATTATGTTTGTTATCTTCAGGGTGATTGTTTTCACTGGCGAAAAAAATTCAAGGTCATTTACCGGTCACACAATTTATTAATAAACAATTACGTTTGTTAACTTGAAACAATTATTACCTTACTCTATTTGAAACGTGGACCAAAAGTGGAAAATTTTAGAAGAAACCGCAACTTTCTAGCATTATCCTAAGATAATATTGTTTTAAAAATAATAAATTGTTTAAGCAGTTGCGTTTATTAACTTGCATTAATTATAACCACTCTAAGTGAAAAGTTGACAAAAAGTTAAAAATTTCAGAAATACCCACAACTATCTAGCATTAATATAGGACAAGATAGTTATAAACAATAATTTGTTTAAACAATTATGTTTGCTAAATTGCATGAATTATTACTTCGCTCTAAGTGAAAAGTGGACAAAAAGTTGAAAACTTTAGAAAAAACTGCAACTTTCTTACATTATCAGTAGAGAGTAGTTTTTATGTATTAGAAACAATTTGTATTTTTAAAAACCGCAAAAAAAATCATAATAAGCGCCAAAAACTTGCAAAACCCATTTTTTCATTTATGTGGTTTTTTGGGACCTATTAAAGAGACTAATGGGGGGGGGATATTTATAAAGTAATTATTAACTTATATTCTATAGGTAATTTTGAAAAGAAATGTTGAGTTTCAACTCGATTCACCTAATATTGACGATCCGGAATAAAATTTACAAAAACGTCTTTTTTCTTATGGGAAACACGTGTTAAACTGCATGGGGCTTGCGGACCCTCTAAATATAATTTTTTTTCAAAAAGAAAAAACGCATTTATTTTTTGGTGGATTCGAACAAATTTGGGGGGTGAGAGCATAAAAATTTGAAGAAGAAAATTTCCAATGTACTTTTGGACCACCCTAATGTGTAGTCACTATGCAAAAAATTATGCATAAATTATGCATAAAATGTTGCAAACAAATGACAACTGGTTTTCAACCTTTCGATACCTTTAGATTTATTGAAAAAGCATAATTTATGCATAATTTTTGGCATAGTGACTACCCATATTCATTATGCATAGATTATGCATAATTTTTCCACCTGAGGACGGTAATGAGAACCAGTTACTTTTTAAAAGTAACTGTACATTTATTCAAATTACACAATACAGATACAAATTAAAAATAATTAAAAGTGAACTAGTCTTTTTTTTCGAAAATGCAAGATTTTCATTGTTGATATTATTTCGCAACATTTATTGTTTTTAAGTCATAATGTTGAAAAATTCCATTAACTGAGAACTGAGTTACTAAGGGAAAAGTTTAGATCAATACAAAGTTCATGAAACTTTGAACACAATTTTAAAGATTCTTTACATCTTAATTTATTCATCTTTTTCCCGGAGTTTTTGCCGAACCGTTATTAAAGTCTTCTTTATTGAAAATACTGCATTGAGTTTTAATTCTCAATTTTATCACTAACGAATACGTTACTACCAAAAACTAATAAACAATTGTCACTTGAATAAATATATAGAGATGGTTTGATTTGCCAGTATGTTACTGTAACATTAGTGAAATAAGTCTGAATTTTGAATGCTTAAAATAATCTTGAAGAAAAGTTCACTTCATCGGCAAGTGTAAAGAGACCCGGAAATTAAGCTATTTAAACAGAGTTTAACTGCTGATTTGCTATTCAGAAACGTAACTATTCCTCCTCTCGTTACTCATCATTTATCCAACTCTCAGAGTCTGAGCTTTAATTCATTTGTCTTGCCAACCTTCTTTAAATATTCCAGCTTTATATGTCCGTCACATTTTTAGCTTTCACTCCTTCTTTGTCACCGTTTATTGTTTTCGCCTCCCGCATTGTGCTTGAACAATGGTTTTAAGTTTTACCTGAAACTTGTCGTACGAGAGAGCTTTATTCTCAAATGTTTCTAACACTTTTACGTGTATTTTTTCAACAGCCAGAATACAAAAATACGTCTAAAAGATCGTTTTAAATAATTACAAAAAACCGGATGAAAATTAAAAGACATTGATTTAATGGATTTATGATCTTTGAACTGTAAATAGAAATTTTAATAAGTCATCTTAAGCTGATTCAGCAACGAATGTCTCAATTAGAAATAAGAATTCGAGGAAGGACACCTTTTACGAAAATTAGCCCAATTTCTATAATCTCTTCTTCAATAATTCTTGAGGGGGCGACAAGTATCCAACTCTGAAAAGTAGAAGAGGCAATGTGAAGGAAAGTAGGCTGACGGGTTGAGGCAGGTCGGAGAGCGAGTTGAGTGAGAAAGATGAGAGTGGGTGCAAGTGGGTGAAAGGGGTAGCTTTTATTTTTCTTGCAGTACCATCTCTTCTTCTAGATGCTCCAGTGGTGCACCAAAACGGGACAGACTCGGCGCGTTTCTAGCACGATTTTCTGAAGTGTAACCCTCTAACCCTGTTCTTCCTTTCCTTTTCGTACTTACCTATTTCTTCGTTCGTTTTATGATCCTGTTGTAGAGAAAAATATAAATGTGGTAATATTTCATAATTGACAATTTAAAATCTCAGAAAAATCATCCCAACAAAATTAAAATAAATAAGAACAATAGTAAATAAAATTACATGGCAGCGTATTATATGGCAATGTTGCATAATTGATAATTCGAAACCTCATCAAAATCATATCCACAAAATACAAAATGCTTCTATGCTTCCTCATAATCAACAAATAAATTTACAAATTACAAACTTACAAAACCCAAAATACCACTATGCTTCCCCATAATCAAAAAATAAATTTATTTCTTCACAGAAAGCACAATAACACAATTATTTATGGATTAAACTATGTAAGAACATTGAACAATTTTTTGAAATAGGTCAAACGATTATCTCGTTCAAATGAATATATTTGATAAAATATTGCTATATTCTCAAAATTGAAAAAGTTTTACTGATACAAACGTAAAACAACCTTTGATATGATCTATTATAACTATAGTGGGTCATAAAAGGTTTTATAATATAGATTAATCGATTCGTCTCGTCAAAAGGAATAAACTTACAACTTAAAATATATTCCGAAAATTGAACAACTTTTTCTGATATAAACGTAAAAAAAAAGCTTTTAAGTTTATCGATTATAACTACAGTTGGTCATAAAAGGTTTCAAAATAGGTCAATCGATTCGGGTTGTTAAAAGGACTAAATTTTTCAGTTCAGTTTGTCAGATCGAATTTTCAGTGCAAATTGATATCTTTTTGGCTACGCTTAGAACACTGGATTTTTCAAAATTGATTTTAATCCAAGAAGAAATCTAAGCAACTTAGAACACTTCGAATGTACAATTTCTCGAAACCGAAATTATTCAGTTCATTTCTGAATGAACTGAATGAACGAAAACAAACTGAATAATTTTGGTTATGGGAGATCCTACATAAACTCAATTTCGAAAAATCGAATGTTCTAAACGCTGCCAAAAAGATATCAATTTGCATTGAAAATTCGATCTGACAAACTGCACAGTGCACACTAGGGTGATACAAAATGACTTTTTTTAATAGAGAGCAACGTACCTTCCAATTCGATTCCAAATCCGAAAAAAGAAAATGCATATTTTTCTTTTTTCGAAATTTTTACATTACCAGGTGCCTATGGTCACTCGAAATTTCCCATGTAAATTATATGGGAAAAATCACTTATGGGGTTTTTGGAATAAATTCTCAGGGTTTGGGAAAATATTACGGAAAACTTCGAGGACTTGTAGACGACTATCCAATGAGGAATTCCAAATTTTAAACCAAAATATGGGTTGGACACCCCTAACATATCCCCACAGTATCTCGAAAAGTACCTCTAATTCCAAAAATGTCAATTCCGCATGAAATCTACACATTTGAGCACTTTACTCTTGTTTTCATATAAAAAATTATTATTGTTAATTTAGTGGAATATTTATTAACATTTTAAAACTGATTTTCAATTATATAAACAAATTCCATTTGTTAAAAATTGTTTTTTCTCAAAAATTCTTCTAAAATCCAGTTTTCTATGAAATCGAATCAAGAAGTTAGAAAGGTCGGCGTTTTTCTAATAAAATCATAATCTAGGTTGCTCATTAATAAGAATCGTTTTCGAAATCTCAGCTTTATTATTTAATAAACCTTCATTTGTTTAAACAATATTTTTCCAGGATATTTGGGAATTTTATCTCTTTTCTGCTATTAATACTGCAACCAGTGATACTTGAAAACAATACATTTTATTTTTTATCTTTATGGATTGTTTAAATAATTACTCGTCATCTTTTTCCAGTATTTCATCGTGTTATTCTACAGAAGTCCGCTTTTTTGCTCTTAAATTGTTAGTCTACGTTGCCTTTTTTATATTGCATATCTTTATATCTTAGCTGTATTAATTAACAAATTAATACAGATTATACAAATACAAATAAGAATTAACAAATTCTTACTTGTTTAAACAATTTTCTTCAGGAAACATAAAAATTTTTATTTTTTCATACACTGAATATTATAACTATTGATTTTCGAAGGTAATACATTTCATTATTTACATTTCTGAGTTCCAGAAATATAAATAATGAAATGTATGTTTGGAATTCAGAAATATAAATAATCAAATGTATTGCCTTCAAAAATCAGTACACATAATATTCATTGTATAAAAAAATAAAAACTTCTAAATTTCCTCTCTAAATATGAATTAGTGAAAAGTCAGTCACTAATTTACTTTAGTGAAAATTTTTACCAAATATTAGTATATCATTATTTTTTTAGTAGTTTTAAACTTTTCACTCAAGATTTAGTCAAAAAGTAGAAAAAAATTAGAAATTTTCACTAAAGTGAATTTTTCACTAATTCATATTTAGAGAGTCCTGAAGACAATTGTTTAAACGAATAAGAAATTGTTAAATAATAAAGCTATGAAATAAACACATGTAATATAAAAAAGTCAACGTAGACTAACAATTTAAATGCAAAAAAGCGGACTTCTGTAGGACAGTATGATGAAATATTAGAAATTAATGACGAGTAATTGTTTGAACTATTCATAAAGATAGAAAATAAAATTGATTGTTTTCAAGAATCACTGTTTGCAATATTAATAGCAGAAAAAAGAGAAAATTCCCAAATTTCCTGGAAAAATATTGTTTAAACAAATGAAATTTATTTCAACAAATGAGGGTTTGTTAAATAATAAAGCTAAGATATCGAAAACGTATAAAATTTATTGAGCAACCTAGATTATGCTTATATTAGAAAAAAGCCGACTTTTCTAGCATAATTTGATCCGATCTTATAGAAAACTTGATTTTAGAAGAATTTTTTATAAAAAAATTGTTTAAACAATGTTTGAACATTTTCCAAAACCCTGATAAGTTATTCCAAAAATCCCAAGATGTAATTTTTTCCCATGTGATTTACATAGGAAATTTCAAATGCTCATAGGCACCTGTTGATATCAAAATTTCCAAAAAAAGGAAAATATGTATTTTTTTCCGGGTTTGGAATTGAATGGGGAGTTACGTTGTCCTCTGATACGAAAAACATTTTTTCCATGCATTTTTGGACCACCCTAGTATATGCCTCTACTGAAAATGTAAATGAAATTAATTGTGAAAAAATTTCGAAGGAAGGCCATTAATCGATAAAACAATGAAAAGACGTAATGATGAAAAAGGCTTAAAATTAGCGGGACGAAATAAACTACGGCTTTAAGCGTCCTTAATTGATAAAGGTAGTTACTCAACGATAGGAATAGGAATCACGCAAAAAGAGGAAGGTCTGCTCTACAATTCTCGCACGACCATCCCCTCAGGCCTGCTCAGAGGCGTGCCACGAACTGTTTTTCTTCCCAAGAACAAGGTGTAGAAAGAGAGGTGTAGTTATCGACATGAAGATAAAATGGAAAATGTAGATAAAAGAAGAAAACGTTATAAAAATAAATGAAAAGAGAATAAAAAGAAATGAACGGAGAATAAAAAAAAATGAACAGAGTATGAAAAGAAATGAACAGAGAATAAAAAGAAATGAAAAGAGAAAAAATACTGAGTTCAAGACTTGAGTGCAGAATGATGGTTGAAGGTGTATCCAGAAATTAGAGTGGGCAGAGGGTGCGAGATGCCGTCAGATCGCCTGATTAATTACGTCTCAAGAAGTAACGATCTCTTCTCACTAATTTACAGAGATTTCTCTACAAGATAAGTGAGCGTCGAAATCACAAGAAAAAGTTACAAGAAAGGTAGTCAGACTCTTTTCTTAAATGGAAAACAATTACTCATAGAGATTATTTAATTTCTAATTAATCAAATAATATTTAATACATATTAAACGTCAATAAACGTCTCACTAAATGGAACAATACCATTATTCTAATTATTGGTGTTTAAAAAAGCACCCTCCATTTGATGAATACCGAAGAATCTTATAAACCGACCAGTTGAGGGTAAAAAAAACACTTTAAATTAGTGTTTCGTTGGCCTGGTTCGCTAACCTCATCAGGCTAGAAATTTATTAATTAAAATATAAATACACACCAAAAGACACCGTTTTTTTGTCACAATGAGAACATGTGTAAAAATATATAATTAACTACCTGAATAGTCGTACGAAGTCAAATAATGATAAAAATAACATAAAAAACAATAATAAACGCCAAAATAGGCGGGAGTACTCCGGCGTTACATTCTCGTATGAGTGGTAATTGACGACTGATTGAAACGGTGACAATAGGAGACGAGAGTATCAAAAATGAATTTAGAGATAAAGTTAATTTGGGCTGCGTCAATTTAACCAAAAAACAAAAACATATTACTTCTGAAGAACGAATGTTTGCTAAAACTTTAAAAAATCACAAAAACCTTTCTTAGTAAAAATCCGAATATTTTCTTTACTATTGCTGACAAAGGAAACCTTACAGTATGTTTTAAAAACTCTGATTACAATAAAAAAATGTATTAACTTCTGTCTGACAAAAAAACATACATCTTAATTTTTAAAAAAACCTATCAAGGATTTACAGACTTATACATCAGACAAATATTTAGATGACAATCTTTTTCTAATAAATAAATATCGCAACAATCAGTTGACTCTAACACTTCGTTAGCCAAATGTAGCCTTCCAAAAATCCATAAAACAGACACTCCACTTCGTCCTATATTCTGTAGTTTCTCTCATCAATAGCCCCACATATTTCCTTTCCAAAATTATCTATGACGAGCTAAAAACGCTTTTAAAACCCCTGGAACTCACATAAATATTAGTTTTGAATTAAAAGAAAAATTAAAAAATCTCACATTCCTCACTCAGAAAACTGTTTGGTTCGGACACCCGATCAATTCTTTATGCAAAGTTCCGTTTAATTATATTAGAAATTGTACAAAATTTTTATTTAATAAGTAATACATTTTTTGTTTTCGATGGTTCGTTTTACCACCAAATTGAAGGCACTCAGATAGGCTCCGCCCCTATTTCTCCTCCGTTCACCGACATTGTTATGGATGATCTTGAAACTTGTTGTTTGAAGAAACTTGAAGATGATCATGCTTGTACCCCCTTTTTTATTACCGTTATGTCGACGATACTATTCATTGTATCAAGAAAGCACATTTTAACATTGTTATTGACACCTTTAATTCATATAATTCAAATCTAAAGTTTACATTCGAATCAGAAATAAGCAATAAAATCAATTTTTTAGACTTGACTTTAATTAGATCTCATTCCTTGAGAAAATTTATATCACGTATATATAGGTATGCACAGCAGGTCTAAAAGTGATCTAAAAGTGGTATATTATGGTCGCCAGGAGACCACGAAAGTTTTGACTTTAGCAGGTAAAATCGGCACTGAGCCCTGCCGCGTTCCTGGTCCAGGAACCACAAAAAGTTGGTCAAAAGTCTAAATTTAATTGGATTTGTAACAAAATTGGTATTTAGGTATTATGAAGGTCACTGATAACAATTTTGATACAATAAAAAATGGTGTCGAAAAGTTGGAAATTTTTTTTGAACTTCAACAAAAATCGTTAATTTGGGATTGTTAAAGTCTCTGATAATGAATATAATACAAAAAATTCAAAATTACCAAAAAACGTAAATAATAAATTCTAAACGGTGGATTAAATGTAATCTTAAAATTTCAGAAAAATATTACGTTGATTCAATAGATAAAAAGATAACGAAAAGTCATATATTTTCATTGACAGGGCAAATGACATAGAAATATTAAAGTATGAACAACTGAATTTTTTAATAAATGGCAATAATGTATTCTTTAAATGTTACTTTAAATAAATTATTACTTTAAATAAAATATAAATAAAATGAAATCATTAAAATTTTAAGATAATAAGATCTAGGTAATGACCTAGAATATAATTTCTTTTAATTCTTCAGCTTCATTAGAACTACTTTCACTGTCATCTGGAGATACATTATTTAGTTTATCCGGTAATATAAGGAGATATTGGACTCGCTTTGGTAAATTTCTTTTTTTTTTTTTTTTTTTTTTTGGTTGAAAAACCAAGAGGTTCGGGCAGGAATTGAAAAACAACC
>JBAGKK010515200.1:0-13666 GCA_037177015.1 Euceroptres primus
AATAAGTTCCCAATGGACGGTACGTCGTGATCGTGGCGCCTAGCTGCACTGCGACGCAGAAACCGCGCGCAAGAAGTATTATATATCCACCAATTTCTTTCGCTCCACCTTCGACCATAGCTCATTTTAAAGGGAAAAAGTCAAGCTTTTTTTTAAACATAATTTTGGAAAGAAAATTAACGGCCGCATTTGGAGAAAAACTCAAAAATATGTTTAAAATTAAAAAATTAAGCTTAAATAATTTTTTTATCTAAATCCATTGGCTGCAGCGTAAAGCTCATGAAAAAACGTTTCCAAGAGCTCCATAAAAAAGTTAATTTGGATAACTTTTGTAGAAGTTATGGTTAATTGAGTATCAGCGTGCGCGTTAAAAGGTTGAAAATTCGAGCCCCTGTATACTGACAACCCGTCGTACTAGAGACCTTCTCTTAGGGGAATTAAAAGAGGTTCACTAGGACAAGAATTTTGCGGACTTTCAAGGAAATCAGAGACAAAAAGTTTTTAGGCGGGTACACTTGACGAATTTCGCCCCATATACGAAATGAATCCCTTACACATCAAAAAGACTTAATTACTAAGGTCCTTTGAGACAATCGAATAGAAAATTTAGATTCTAAAAATTATAATCCACTTACAATCTATGAACTAATGAACAATCTATGAACCCTTCCCATTTTTTATTGATCAGCTTTGTATTCTTTGGCCTTCGATTTGAATTCTTTCGCATATCTGCAAAGACCAACGATCGGTTCCTCGGTCAAAATTTTGCACAAATTGGCAACGATTTGATTATTGCCATCTTTTAACAGCCGATTATCGACTTCATTTACCCACTTTTTTTCAATTTGCTCTCGTTCCCTTTCACATACCCCCATGTGCTCCATATCTTCGTCTTCTTCTCCACAGAATCTACAGTCTACATTATTATACCCTTTATTTCCTGCTTTTCCTACGTTCCCACATCGGAGTCTTGTCCACTGAATTTTATCTGGAAGGCTCAACTTTCGGTTCTTCCAGTAACCTCCAACCAGTCCTCCAACTTTTATACTGAGTACAGTAAGAAGATTCTTCTATTTTTACCTCATCTTCCCGTTTTTCCTTCTCCAGTAATTTTTTAGTACCCCTCCCAAGTGCATCTGGAATTGCATTCTCTCTACTTTCATCTTCCACCCACCCTATGATTTGCTCCTCCCCAAAATCTGCCAAAGCTTCTTTCAGATTATTGCCCCAGGTCGTGGGATCTTTGTATTTAACTGCTCTCAATTTTTCCTTGAGGCAGATTTTGGGGAGTCTATCGTCTTCCATATTAAGGATTTCTACCAGATAGTTACCTGCCCTTATTTTTGCTTCTATCTCAAGACTGCATCTGCCTGTTTCTGTTCTCCAAATGTACCCCGGTGTATTCCTATCAACTCCCATGACCATTTTAACAAACCTAGCATGAGCCCTTTTCATCTCGTCCCTTCTTTCCCATCCCCAGATCTCAACTCCGTAAATTCCTTCTGACTTGGCTAGGACATCCATTAGATAAAGTCTCCTCTTTAATCCCCCTAATCTGGCTCTACTCATGACCCCCCCACGCTACATTTGCCGCTTTTTGAATTTTACAGACCATTGCTTTCGTGAGTTTGCTGTAATTATTTCTTGCTGCTGAAAACCAGAAACCCAGATATTTATAATTGTCCACAACTTCGATTACTTCCCCAGAAATTTTCCAATTTTCGTTTTTGCCCTTTCTTCCCCCTTTTCTGAACACCATAATTTTTGACTTGCCCGCATTGATTTCCAAATTATTTTTGGCTACATACCCTTTCTAGCAGTAGTAGCATCCTTCTCAGGTCCTCCGGGAAGTTTGCCACCACCGCAAGGTCGTCGGCGAATTTCAACGCAAAAATTTTTTCCTTCCCTATTACCGATCCTCCAACATTTTTGCTTTCCCATATTTCGTCCATACCATCAATAAAAATGTTGAATAGAGTGGGACTTAAAGGACATCCCTGTCTCACTCCCCTACTAGTTTTGAAATTATCTGTGAGTCCCTTCTCTGTGATTACCTGGTTATCTGTTTCCCTGTAGATGGCTTTTATCATTTCCAGCATTTTTCCCTTGATACCTAATTTAGTCAATTTTTTGAATAAAATTGTTCGGTCGACCATGTCGAACGCCTTTTTAAAGTCGATAAACGCTACGTATAGTTTCCCTCTTTTTTCTTTCAACTTGTTATTTATCAAGGAGTTTAATACAAAGATATGATCTCTTGTCGATCTTTTCTTTCTAAGGCCTGCTTAAAATTCTTCATAGAGTTCCTTTTCCTCTAGCCAATCCCTTATTCTTTCGTCCATAATTGAAGCCAAGATTTTATACCCCACGTCTAATAAAGATATTCCTCTGTTATATTCCCCGTATCGTCTTCCTGTCCTCTTTTGAATATTGAATAAATGACTGCTTTTTCCCAGCCTTTTGCAAGTACACCGTTACTCCAAAAGCCATTCAATATTTGCAGAATTTCTTCCCCCCCAAATCTTTGGTAATTCTTTTATAAATTCTACCGGTACCCCATCTTCCCCTGGAGCTTTCCCTTTTTTCATTTTCTTAAGAATTTTAACCAGCTCTTCCATCGTTATCTCTTTATTTAGCCTATCTTCTTCAGACCTTCCCGCATTTTCATTTCTATGTGTGATCTGTTCGTTACAAGGCCCTCCTTCCCTTCGTATGGTGTTATCCAGAGCGGTGTCGTTTATTTCCGTGTTTTCCAAAGTGATATCTACTTCTAGTAAATTTGCAAAGTGATTTTTCATCGATCCTTCCCTATCCCTTGCCCCTTCCGCTGTTTTCGACTTCTAAATTTCCCAATTGCCATCCAAAAATCTCCCATGTTTCTATTTTTCTCTACTTCCTCCCAATCTTTTTCTTTTTGTCCCTTGATTTTTGCCCTGTACAGATTTCTCAGTTTCTTCTTTTCTTTCTTCAAATTCATATTATCAACCTGTCTTTTATTTTTCAAATATTTTTTTAGGCAAGCCCAAACCTTTTTCCGTTGAATTGCATACTCTTCATCGAACCATTTTCCCCTCCCCCCTTTTTTTAATCTTGTCTTTTTTCCTACCTTCCTGATCATTCCTACCCTCTTTGCTGCCTCCCATACACATTTTTTGAATCTGTCCCACCTTTCCTGCCACCCTTCCCTCCTAACTTCTTCCTCCCACAACTTACCCATTTCATTCCTGAATTCGTTTTCTTTCCTTGGGTCCCAGACGAGCTTTTCTGCTTCGAATTCATTTTGATTTTCGTATTCACCTGCCTCTCTGTTACCTTCCCCCACCTCTAAGTTGAATGTTACTGGAAGATGGTCCGATTTGATTTGAAATTCTACTTTCATTTCAACTATTGGACAATTCTCTTCCGTCTTTAAGGAAATTACGTAATCGAGGACCGACCCTCCGTCTTCGCAGATATGCGTCCAATTACCCATCCTGTCCCCTTTAATTCTACCATTTAAAATTATAAGCCCGTGTTCTTCACAAAAATCCAGGAACTTTTTCTCTTCTTGATTGACTAGTTTATCTTCAGATTTCCTATCCCTAGCTACATGCGTATCAATTATGTCAACATCAAATTCTTCAATTTCTTCGCCCTTCTGTTCTTCACCTATCCTCGCATTCCAATCACCCATTAAGATCAAATGGACACCCTTCCTTCGCTCCTCTTCTATCATAGGATCTAAAACTTTTTTCACAGCCTTCATCCCAACATTATTATACACAGAAATAATTTTAACTTTTTTACCATTGGCTTTCAGAGTTTCACATTCGATAGACAGACCATATTCCCACTCAGTCATTCTCAAGCCTTCACCTAATGTTTTTCTTAGACCAATCAAATGTCCCCCATTCGCCCTACCTTTTTTATTATCTCTAGAAGCTGCCTTATCACACCATATAAAATATGGATCTAATTTGTTCTTAAAGTTCTTAAAAGATTTTTCCTCCAGCCAGGTTTCCTGAAGAATCGCCAAATCATAGTTGCTTCAAAATTCCCAAGTCTTCAGGATGTTGCTGCTACCCGCGATGTTCCACGAGACTACTCTGATTGGTTTAGTTTGTGTCTCTCCGAAATGTCCTAGTCTCAATTTTACTCTCTTGCTCGTTCCAGAAAAATTTACTGTTTCCAATAGTCCAACTCATGTAACTGCTGCCCGCTGCTAACCCTCTCTTCCGTGCACTCTTCACTGCACTCCTAATCCACCCAAGCACTTCCTTTTCTCTTGGCGTAAAATCATCTTCAATTCTAATGGACATACCCCGAAGGTAGTGTTTGTTTGCCATCAGACTCCTCTTCTCACTCCAAGAGGCTAAATTAAGCAATGTCCCACTTCCTATCACTCTCATATGTTCAGTATTAATAAGCACTCCGGTAAGTCCCCATATCGTATTTTCCATCTCTCTTGACGCTCTTTTTTCCCTTTTCGCACCCAACCCCTTTACCAGAACCCAGTTTTTCCTTTTCCTGCGTTTAACCAATTCCCATTCTCGTTCTCCCTTTTTCAACCAGTCCGGTTTTTCCTTGATCTCTCCTCTCTTCCATTGGCAATTTGTCCCTTCTGTTATAATTTCCCGGTCACTGTCTTCAAATTCTACGGTCTAATTTCCGTTATCTTTTCTCTCATCGCCCTGTGAGATCGTATGACTTCCGGTTTGTGGCCTTTCTAATTTCTCTCTTTGACTGTATTCAGAAATCCTCCTCTCTGCATTTACAAGTCTGGACTCCAGATCCTGGATTTTTTCTTTCAACTTTTCATTTTCTTCTTTCCCTGCTATTTCTCTATCTCTGGCCCGAGTCAATGCTGTTTTCGCAGCCACGTTTCTCTCTTTTAATTCCTCAATCCCCACTAGGTTACACATTTCATCCTTCAACTTCCCTGTTATCTTGTTCATTTCGGCACTGCACTTTTCCTCCCACCAGGCATCCAATACTTCCCTGAGTTGTGTAATAACCACCAATTCACTTTTATTATTGGTCACCCTCCCCCTCTTATCGTCACTTTTCGTTAAATCTTCCAAGCTCTTACTTCTTTGGAAACTGGAAAGTTTACCTGCTCCTGAGTTTGCCCTTTTTTCTAACACTGGTGAACGCGTCGTTTTATTACTCTTACTGAAAGCTTGCGATAGAACTCTTTTCTGCTATTCAAAAATTTCTTTAGTGTATGTCCACTTTTAGTGTCCAACGTATCCACTTTATCCACTTTCTTTGGTCTGCCTGGTCCCTTTTTGTATTTCCCGCCATCGTCAAGTTCCTCCGTGGTCTGCGTCGCGGCTCCACCTTTTGGTACACCTCCCGCTTCCTGCCCTCTCTTGGCGAGGTTCCCACTTTTTCCCGACATAACCTCGATTTTCAGACAAGTTCAACAAAGCCTTTCCTGAGCCCTCAACGGCAAAAAAAAGTTTAGATAACACTCACACTAGGAAAACCCGATTCACTTTATGGAATTTCACTCCCTGTGTAAAAAACACCTGTAAAACACCTAAACTCTAAGCAAATTAGCCCAACTCGCTACCGCGTCGCGTGTGAACACGAAAAAAATGGTTTTACAAGAAACCTTATATTTAACTGAATATCATTTATTTTTCAGTCAGCTGCTGTCATTCTCTTCTTTTTTAATGCATAAAAAATTTCAAAAAAGTTTATAGTTCCAGCTGTAACTGTTCTAAAAATACATGGCAGAGAAGTTGTCTCTTTCTATAGAGTTGCAGTCTGACGGCTTACAAGTACTTGAGGCGAATCATTGTACTGTTTCTTGTATCTCATTGCATTAAAGTCTACAATATTTGCAATATTTACAATATTCACAGAGTTTACAGCATTCACAGTATTCACAGCTTCAATCATAGCGTCGGACTTTCGGGCAGGTTTTAAATAATACACAGGCGCCGCGACGTCGCTGCACGCGTCTCCCCTCCACTACGCCACATACATTAGCCCTCTACTCTTGTTCGTATCACGTTCCGGGCTACCTTCATTTGATGCTAGTCCTCTGCGGAGTCACAGCGTATGCTACCTACTATAGAACTTGAATTTATTTCTATTAAATTTCAATATATTTGCGCTAAGCTTTTATTCAAATCTCATTTTGCAACGATTGCAAAATGGAGCACAGCTGCAAAAATCATCCCGATAGTTTTTGCTACGTTTGTGGTTTTTTCGTCCCACAAAAACAGAGACAAAACATTTACCCTAATGTTCCTTCCGTGACAAAAGCTGCTTATGACCGTAATGATTCTATCCCGGGAAATTCTGCAAAACGCATAGCAGAAAAATCAATGCTGATGAAAGTCAAACCCTAGAATATAAGCCAACCAGAAACTTACCAGAATTATTCGACCAGAAAGAATTGAATGATTTGATAAGGGACCTGAATTTATCGAAAAATAAAGCTGAAGTCTTGGGCTCTAGACTCAAGGAAAAAATTTCGCTGAAAAAATATGTGAAAATCTCTTACCGAAATCGAGAAAAAGATTTTACATTTTTTTCCAGTCAAGATACTCTCATTTATTGTACCGTTGTAGACGGGCTTGGCAGATGAAGAGCCTTGGTCATGAATACCAGCTAGAGAATTGGTGTTTATTCATTGATGCAAATAAACATAGTCTGAAAGCTGTTCTCTTGCACAATGGAAATGAATATCCATCAATTAACATCTAAATTCCTAAATATGAAAGAGTGCTGTGCTGTTATGAAATTGTTACTTGAGAAAATAAATTACAAATCATATGAGTGGTCTATCTGTGGCGATTTTAAAGTCATAGGGATTCTTTTCGGATTGCAATCTGGCTATGCAAAAAATTGTTGCTTTCTATGCACCTGGGACAGCAGGGCACGAGACCAACATTATGTTAAAGTTTGGCCAGACCGAAAGACGTTAGAACCAGGAAAAATGAACGTTGCTCCAAAACACTGGTTGATCCTCAAAAAGCTTACTAGCGCTATTACATGTGAAGCTCGGCAGCGTAAAAATTTTTGTCAAAGCGGTGGATAAAAACGGAGAAGGTTTTCGTTTCTTGAAAAGAAAATTCCCTCAGCTTAGTGAAGCTAAAATCAGGGAAGAAGTTTTTCAAGGACCACAGATCCGATAACTGATGTTGGACTGTGATTTCGAAAAGAGCTTGACTGACCTTGAGAGACAAGCTTGGGTGTCAGTAAAAACTGTTATAAACAATTTCTTGAGGAACACGAAATCCAGAAACTACAAAGACCTGGTGAACACTATGCTGCAGAACTGGCAACCCTATAGAAAGAGACAACTTCTCTGCTATGTATCTTTCGAACAGTTACAGCTGGATCTATAAACTTTTTTGAATTTTTTTTGGCATCAGAAGAAGAGAATGACACACAGTTGACTAAAAAATAAATGATATTCAGTTAAATATAAGTTTTTTTGTAAAACATTTTTTTTGTGTTTTTAAAATTTTTTTTAAAAATTATTTTAGGAACTGTGTAAGATATCGAAAAAACAAAACAATCAATGGATTCTGCGTTAAAAAGTGCATCGAAATCATGTATTGCTTTCCGTTTAAAAAATTTTGTACACCCTTTTATCATACGATTTGTGATTTTTCGACAAAATTTTTAACTCAAAAAATCTCAAAAATCTGACATGCTGGGAAATAACAGAGGTCAGATTTGGATTCACCACAGAAAACTACTCTGGAAATGATATATCTCATTCCATGAACACATAGGTCATATTTTGTTGACCAGTAATAATTATATTATAAATATTTAACTCATAAAACTGAAAATTATAAAATAAATGATAAAGTTGACGATCTAACAAATTAGAATATAAAAAAGTGCGTTGAAAATAATTTTTTCATCAATAAAACCCTTTTAAAAATATTAGGTTCTGAAAAATAGTAAATAAAATTTTCTTCTTTTATATTATAATATTAATTTCAAACAATGAGTTTTAAAGATATGGGCGTTTCCACAGAAAGTGACATTTTCCTGTCACCGTGCTTTTATAGGTAATTCTTCACTTAAATGTTAAGTTACACTGCAAGAAAATTTACAGATAGACTTCTTTAAATAGAAACAAAAGATTACAGTCATTACAAAAATCACCATGAAAATATATAACACATAATAGTATGACCAAGTTCTAAAAACATAACTAAAAACATACAATACTTGTCACTAGTATCCTGAAATTATCGAAAAATGAGGCTGAAATCTTGGGCTCTAGACTCAAGGAAAAAAATTTGCTGAAAAAAGATGTGAAAATCTCCTACCGAAATCGAGAAAAAGATTTTACATTTTTTTTTAATGCTTTGCATGCTCACAGCTCTTTTGCGCAATGTTAGAAAATTCTGAAAAAAATCATAGTAGTTCAGTAGACATTTGAATGTGTGGAAAATGCGCGCATCTACCGGAGTTCAAAATTCTTAGATTTTTTAACTAGGTTTAGACGTTGGATAGAAACTGAATATAGATAAGATGTGCTACTAAAATGGTTGCAGTATCACACATTCAAAAGTCGACGAATTTGTCGAAGTCCACTCCACCATCGCAAATTACTCTAAGGCTTTTTGAAGCACACTTTTCTATGCTTACGGAAATCAAACAGTATGTTGGACCGAACAAGGGTACCAAATATTAAGTCAATATGCGCGCAAAAGTTTTGCTTAGTATTTCCCTTTTCTCGGATCGCGTCACGTATGTTTACAACAACGTCTCGGCAACATTTTTGTGCCTTCTTCAGGTTAAAATTTATTGAAACATAATATTGTAAAGAAATAAATAATATTTTAAAGTCAAATGTTAAAAACAAATGAAATTTTTTCAAACGTTGTACTTACACGTCATTATGAAATTTGTTGACAATTTAAATCCATGCTTGTGCAGGTATTATTTTTCCATTTTCCAATCGAAACTATTATTTCTAATAACAAAAACTATTTTTTAAAATCTTTTTTACAACTATGGTCAAAAGTAAATAAATAACGTATAAGTAAGTAAACTTGTAAGAATTTTGATTCTAGTTCAACTCTCTTTTGCAGGAAATCGTTTTGCGGATAAACCATGGTCTGACGACCTCGAGGTACGACATGATACTGAAATACTAAGAATTAGACGATTGGAAAGTGTTTAAATACAAATTTAACTTTTAACGTCGAATAAACTGCAGAAATTTTCAGTCTGAATTCAAATTTTTATCTGCAGTTTATTCGACGTTAAAAGTTAAATTTGTATGTAAACATTCTCCAATCGTCTAATTCTTAGTATTTCAGTATCATGTATCTCGAAGTCGCCAGATCATGGTTTATCCGCAAAATGATTTCTCTCGAAAGAGAGTTGAACTAGAATCAAAATTCTTACAAGTTTACTTATATGTTATTTATTTACTTTTGACCATAGTTGTTAAAAAATGTTTTTTAAAAATAGTGTTTTTATTGAAAATAATATTTTCGATTGCAAAATAGAAAAATAACACCTGCACAAACATGGATTTAAATTGTCAACAAATTTGATAATGCCGTGTAAGTACAGCATTTGAAAAAAGTTCGTTTATTTTTAAAATTTGACTTTAAAATATTATTTGCTTCTTTATAATAACCTAAAGAAGGCACAAAAATGTTGCCGAAACGTTGTTGTAAACATATTTGTATAATAAATGATCGTATGACAGATGATTTGAACTTCAAATTATTCTTAATTTCAAAGTTGGATTACTTTATTCTGATGGACGATCGATGAACCCATCTTGTTGTTGGTTTAACCTTCAACTACATTTTTGAATTTAGGGCTAAAATGTCCACTCCAACTTTTCAGCGAAAATGTCCCCTCTAAAATTGGCACCTGTAAAATTTGCGCGCATCAATATAGGATCAAATCTTTTACTCACTTTGCTATATTTCAGCGTCGGAAAAACGTCCCCGCAAGGAGAATGATTCCGGTGCGTGCGTGGTAGCGAATGGTCGGTGGGATGGAGTGGTAAAGTTTTACATTTTAAGAAGGAAATTGACGTCAGAAAGTGTAAAGATATTGGAAAAAAGGCGGTGGATGGTATGAAGATGAAATGAGAGTGAATGTACGCAGGAAGAAGCGGTATAAACAGCACGTGCGGGTTGTGAGGTTATGGTGCGTATATGGAAAGAGACGAAGGAAGCGGAGAAACGTATGCTCGGAGAGTTGAATTTACTAGAGCAGTGGATAGCTTGGAGAGAAGATGGTAGAGAAAAGGGTTTGGGGCAGAGACACGCGAAGCAATAGTGGTGTGGAGAATTCAGAGGGGGACTGGAGAAACTGGAGGATTGAAGATCGGACAACTGATGAGGAGAATGGAGGACGGAAGCAGAAAAGAAGAGCGGCAATTAGGTGGTGAAGTGAAAAAATGTAAAAATGTGCCGGAATAGAATACAGTGTGGATTATGGAGTAATGTGAACAGAGGAGGAAATTCATGCAGTAAAAAATTGATTGTTATGGGTGTAAATGGGAATTTAACGGAGAGGCAAAAGAAAAAGTTGTCCTGGAAAAGACTGAGGAGGTAAAAGTGTATGAAGGAGTATTGAGGATAGAAGAAAGAGGATAGGTGAAGGAGTGTTGAGTAGAGACTTTTAAGTGAAAAATGGTAAACCTTCGAACGATGTAAGATATAGAGGATAAGGTAGGAAAATGGCATGTAGCTTGAGTTGTAAATTAGAAGGTTATGTTAAGGGAGATTAGAGTTAGAGTACCAAATAAAGATACCGTAAAAAATCGAATGGAATTTACCAATTTAGTCGTAAAATCTCCGAACTCGGTGCAGTAGAATTACCTTATTGAATGTAGTGAAAATATCATTTTAGGTTAGGAAGTAGCAATGGATTGGTAAATTTACCACTCTGAATGGCGTAATGTTACAGGGCGCAGCAGAGATACCGTAGAGGCTATGAATTTGCCACATTGAATGTGGGTAGTTTTTGTCACTGCATTGAATGTGGTAAATTCACCTAGCAAATGAAAATTAGTACAATTTATACTTGCGTGAGGTTGGTTCGGGGTTCGGTTCACACTGAAGTGATCGCAGCAAACTTTCAATTACCGGTGAC
This sequence comes from Euceroptres primus, assembly GCA_037177015.1. Classification (NCBI taxonomy): domain Eukaryota; kingdom Metazoa; phylum Arthropoda; class Insecta; order Hymenoptera; family Figitidae; genus Euceroptres; species Euceroptres primus. Next base: position 11,086 of record JBAGKK010515200.1, read on the forward strand.
ACAGTTCCCGAATTGTCTTTGTTTTCAAAAATACAAGGGCTAGGTTACTTAAGGAAAAAGATTTTAAACCCTTGGTTTGAAAAGATGTAATTACGTCAATTCACCTTCACTATTGACTCTACACCTACGTTATTTTACGGGGTTTAGTAGTGATTTAACTTAACTATTAGTTTCTTAGGTGAGAACTCTGACTCGGCAAAACGCTTTTAACACCGTTTTTCGAGGGAAGAGTAACTAAGTGTCGATTGGAAAATGACGGGACTCCCGTGTTCTATGAACTTAATTGAGTATAAAACGGAGATACGCTTCTGCTGGAGATGCACGGGTTTTTACAGCCGAAATTTGAGGTCGGTAGGAGTGGGAAAGATGAGGAGTAGGAGATGTAAATTTTAGTGGGGTTTATTTCATAGGAATAGGAGACGGGTTTTTCGTTGATTGGTTTAAAAAGTCTGGAGGGCAGGAGGTCTTCCAGATTTTAATTGGGAAATAAAATATGGAGTGAGGGGGGGGGGTAAGTATAATGGATATGTATTTATTAGGAGTAGGAGATGGTATAGTTATTAATTGTTAATTAAAGAAGCGCAATTTTGGGAGTAGGGAATGTCAATTGGTATATTAAAGATGCGCGTTTCAAGAGTAGGGGATATTCTGATTGCTTATTGGGCTTCCAGATTTAGAAGAAACGGAATTATGGAAGGTATAGGGTCGTTTAAGAGTAGGAGAAGATTAATTTCTTATTGGGTTAGGAAGTATGACGTTTTCCTTGAGTGGAAAAATTTCAATGGTGGGAACCACGATTTACTTGGAAGAAGAGACTGATCTGTTTATTGATTGGTAATTAAAGATGTGCATTTTTAGGAGTAGGGAATGTTAAAGATGCGCGAATTTAGGAGTATGAAATGTTCTGAATTCTTATTGGGTTTCCAAATTGAGAAGAAACAGAATTATGGTATGGGGGTACTGGACAGAGAAGTGGTAGGAGGTAATCTTATTGCTCAGTGGTGAGAAACGATATTCGTGTGGATGGTAGGGGGAACCGACCTCTTGATCCTTGTTTACATGTGTAGCCGTGCATATGCAATGTGCGTGTATAATTTATTCACATGCACATTGCGATATGCCTTCCGAGCGACTCTTTAGAAGCGAATTTATAAATGAAATAAAACTAACTAATTTATTATTTTCCCTTTTAGAAAATAATTAGTTTAGATGGACATTCGGAAAGATTTTGCTCGTGACTCTTGGTCCTTGCTAAAATCTCCAAATCGCACTGTTCGTTCTTAAAAGTAATTATTATTTTCTTATAATTCTTAGAAGTCGTTATAACAGATAACTCCGGAATGTATTGCGACATCGGTCTCTTCGGAGACGTCTGGATCGGTGCATTCTGGGTTCACTTAGGTCAGGCTCTCAGTTTACTTCCGATTAAAAAGAAAAAGAGATTTAACTGACCAGGAAATTCTGGTACCCGATCGTAACATTGTTCGCCAACCTAATATTTTAATTATAAAAATTAAAGAATTAATTAAAAATATACAAATTTTAGTGTTTACTTTCCATTTTATTGGCAATAATTTTTGTTATTGCAATTAATATTTCTAAAACTATTTGTAGTATATGTACAGTGTATAGTACAATAACCCTCTGATTTAACCCTCTGAAGACGGCATGGATTTTACAGAGAAAAACAACTTTTTTTTCTTTAACAATTAATTTGGGTGCAAAAATGCACAAAATCAACATTAGAAAATCGAAATCCCGTTGAAATATTATTCTTGAGGGTAAAATAAACTACTGTGCTAAATAAACGCATTTTCTTGATCTAAACGCGCCTATTTAATGAATTTGTTTATCAGAATTGTTTATAACAATGAAAAATGTTGTTGAGTGTCAATACATCCCGTTGAAGTATTATTTTTTGACAGTAAAATAAACTATTTCACTGAAAAAAACTATTTTTTTATATTCAAAAGCGTTTATTTGTTTATGATAATTGTTTATGACGATCAAAAATGTGATCTTTCAGTGTTTAGTTGTAATAACCCGTGTAAAAATTCTTCGACTTGGTTTCGATTATGATCAAGACATGCTCAAGTCGAATTGAAGACATGTTTCAATGTCTCATTTTTGAGACGGAGCTAGACTTCAATTATATCTTGGAGACAAGTTTCTATGTCTTGAAGACAATAGACTGAGATTTGGAACAGCTGTATTAGTGATTTATGACAGTCAGACCTAGGGCAAAGCCTAGAGGCCTAGGGGCGTCACTAATCCCCTTCTACAATTCACAAATTATTTATATTATTTATTCACATCAACATTATACTTAACTTTTAGGTCTTCACTTCCTTATATTTCTTCCTTATTATTTATACAGTACATCCCTTTGATGGAAATTCTAAAAATGATAACCGTGTTTAGATATCTCATACCGTTTACGAGATACTTGATACTTATTCCAATTTTGAACTTTTTAAAACAAATTTTAGATGCTTGTAATCGTTAAAATCCATAGGATCTGAATTTTCAACCATCAATTTGCTAATTACAAAACTGCAAAAATTTTCATATATAAATTTTA